>VZTR01033855.1:345861-357748 GCA_013400775.1 Chaetops frenatus | reverse complement strand
AAAAGGAAGATTGGCAGTTGTGCAGTGGGAACACCAGTTACACACATTTGACAGGACTGATTCAAAAGGAACAGAGTTATTTAAGCAGAGAGACTCATCCTGGCCCTGCTATCCCTAGACCCTAGACTTTTAATGCTTTCCTCCTGACTTTTGTCCAATCAATTGGTTTTAAATTGTTTTCTGGAGAGTCCTTTGTTTTAAAATTTAGGAGATCTCTTGGATCAGGAGGAAAGGAATTTGATTCTCTTTCTGCATCTTGTGGGTGTCTCCCTTCTTCCGGTGTAAAATCCATCTGTCGCTGTTGTATTTTCATCGTTTGCAAGGAATATAATGTGCTTGATCAATTCTCCAAGAATATGTGTGATAATTCAAGACTGCTGTAAAACTCATTTTTGGTCATATAATGGAATCAGAGGCCTGGCATCTTGCAGGTTTTTCTGTAAAAAAAAAGTTATCTCCATGAAGTGAATTCTATGTGATGCATTTTCTTATCTTTTAAAATGCTCTCTTTCTGACTCAATTCTGACTTCTGTAACAGCTGCAGATTCTGTACAATATTCTCACTTCCATTATAAATATAATTTGAGCTATCTGCGAAAGTTATTTTTGTTAGAATAGCGCTCGTTTGTACCATAGCTATGCATTTTCCCTGGATGACATAGTTTTTCATACAGATGGAAGTAAACAATGCCAGTTGCTTTAGCAAAATGGGCAGTAGAACAGCTGAGAGACATGGTATTTGGCAAATCCCACTGTTTAAATTAATACATTATTTTTTTAATCTGTTATCTTCTGTTTAGCACTGCGTTGAACTTGAAGCGAATCGCACCCAACTCCAGCTGAAGTTTACATACTGCCGCTGAAATCCAATAGTGAGCGAGTTTGTTTGTTTCTTTTAGATGAAAACTGGGATGATGATCAGCTTCTTGGATTTGAACCGTGCAATGAAAACCTTATAACGGGTTGTAACATAATCAACGGGAAGTGCGAATGTGACACCATTCGGACCTGCAATAATCCGTTCGAGTTTCCAAGCCGGGACACTTGTCTGTCAGCCTTAAAAAGGATTGAAGGTAAGCACATGTCTTCAGTAATTCAGAGTTAGTGATTTTTTTCTGTGCAGTTGATGAAAAACTAGAGTTAAGTGTATATGTTTTAGGATGACTTGTGTAGTTTCAGATACCTCTGGTCTTCTACATGTCAGAAAACAGGTGTATGTTTTAGAGGAAGATAGTACCTCACAGGCTTGGAATTCCAAATGCTTAAGTTTGAGATGGAAAAAAAAATGCTTTATGTGCTATGATGTTTGCGGATTTTAAGACTAAACGGTTCTGCTTGTAGTTTGTGGTAGCTACCTTTTCCTATCTTCAGCTGCAAAACAGTGTGGAATACTCTCCTTACATATGTTAATGTGACTGAATCATGAACAAACACAGTGGATTTTAAGAGTAAAGGCATAGAAAAAGGAGTAGTTACTGATCATACTTGTATCTTTTATTATATGAATGCATGAACTGCTCTTTTCTTTAAGTTCACATAATGTTATATTACCTTAATGCTCATATTTTAGAGTTCCTATGTTCCTTTGATTAGATTTGTATTAGGCCTCATATGTCTATTCTTATGCATACATTCATATTTGTTTTGGTGGGTTGGAGTTGTTGTTTTTGGTTTTGGAGGTTTTTTGTTTGTTTTTCCTTTTCTGTTTGTTGCTTATGGCTGAACTGGAAATGAATTGGCTCAAATATATTCACCTGGACTTAAATTTGCATGGTGTATTTCTGGATTGTTCTGAACAGCAATTAAAGGAGTGATCTTGGACCACTTCTATGATGCTGTAATTACTGTTTATTCTCCAAAGTGTTCAAGAACATGCAGAAGTTGATTAGTGATGTGGATCTGCTTAATTAGACTACTTTAAACCAATGGTTAAAACTGTCTGGCAAAAGTATTTATAAGTCTACTGACCATATTGTAAGTTAAGGGAATCTTTGACTTAAGGAGGTGTGATGTGATCTGTTGTACGAAAATCGATTTTGTGCTACAGACTTTAACTAATGAGATGTGAGAAACGGAAGAAATACGTTCATGATCATGGTGGGTCATGATGTTGGTCACTAAAGGCATACAAGTGCTTAGTCTGGGATTTTTGTGGTTTTTTTTGCTTTTGTAACTCTAGGAAGAGTAGAGATAGAACCTCTGGTCTCTTGTTGATGTAGTAGTGGGCAATAGCATATATTTTATATATATAGCATAGGTTCTTCAGTCTTACCACTTCTGTTTTGGTTTGGGAATGTGTGACTGTCTGTAGTATTTCAGTAGGACTCCACTGGCATGGCAGTTCATCGTGTGTTTAACTCTCTATGAAAGTCTGCTGTGGGTTGTCTTTCTGTACTTTGCAGCCTCAGAAGAAATTGACTTAGCTTGTGGAATGGCATAGATGAAGCAGGTTGAATCTGAGTTACTTGCTTTCAAAGACCTCTTTTTTTTCAGCTGAATTTGCATTTTAAAAAGCCAGCATTTTATATTCTACATGTAAACTGTGGTATAAGAGCTGTGTTGCAGTTATTTTTTCAGAGGTGTAATTTTTTTTTTTTTCTCCTGAGTTTTATTTCTTTGTGGAGTGAGGAGGGTGTTCTTCCAAAGCCTCAGACTATGGGGCACCAGTAGAAGTGTTTAGGGCCTGTTGACTTTTTAATTTTTCACAGTTGGAAAGGATGGCTGATGCAAGTGTTAAAGTAACAACGGTACCTTTAAATAACAGAAGTCTGGCAGCTACAACTTGAGTGTTGTAACAGTCCAGCTTTTACTTATAAGAATGGGAATTTGCATTTACATCCTCAGACTATCAAACTGTACCACTAAGGGATGTTGGAAGGTAAATCCCTTTGTATTTCCTAATAGACAGGCAGAAGTCATAATGTAATTTTGATTTCTGCATTTTACACATATAGTCTGTTAAATTTGCCTACTGGGTTTTGTACTGTAAATGCTTATTCCCTCTTTCTCCAACTAGGGTTGGTAATTGAATGCTAACTGCTAATGGAGGTTGTTTCTTTAAATGCATTAGTTCTTGTTTTGGTAATTAAAACCAAAGTAATACTTCATCCTGTACCTAAGTTAACGGAAAAGAGGAATAACTTTTTTCCACTAGTGCTTGCCACGTCCCTGTTTGCTAAGCAAGCCAAGTCTCTTAGGTAAAATGGAATAGACACTTTGGTGTGTCCGAGCCAGTATTTGCTGCTTGAATATTTCAGGTTTTCTAGTTTTAACAGTCTGAAAATGGAATTCAACCACTTGGAAAGTCCACCTGAAACATGGCTTAGGTAGTACACAAACGAGAGGGCTCTATGAGCATGTTAAAATAGAGAAATCTTTCAGTTTATTTAAGGCACGCTAAATCTGAAAGTGTAGTGTCATGTAAAAAGGGATGATTCATAAGGTCTGTTAAATATGTCAAATTAAGATTTTCCTGAAATCCGAAGTACTGATGTATACATCACTCTTTTGGCTTGTCTGTTAAAGATAATAGCAGGAAGATTTGAAACTAGTAATTTAAACCTTTAAATACTCTAATAGACTCTGTTGCCATGGAAAGTGGGATCAAGGGAGGGTAGTCTAACTTCTCTCTCCTCACCACACTTTACATGCATAATTAAATACACAGTGTGATTAAAAAGACATAAATTGAATACCTGAGTGATGGATATACCATAATCAGAATTTCTGAAGAAAACTGCACAGGTTGCTGAAAGCCTGCAGATAAGGAATCTGTTGCATAAATACAACCTGACAAGTAACAGTGAGCTGAAGTCCGGAATCCTATTTCCAAATGGGAATGTGCTATGGGATTGAGGCTTTTGCATGTACTTCATTTTCTTGGGTCTTCTTCTGCCAGCACCTTCCCTTTCAAGAGCCTTTCCTGTCATCTTCCTTCTTTATCTAGTTTGTCTTCAGCTTTTCAGCCTGTGTGTGGTCTTCCCTTCTGTGCTTGATGTCAATTCTAACTTTCTTACTATTCTAGCCCAAAATTTTCTCTTGTTAGCTTCATGAAGGGTCTTTCTTTTCCTATTGGTGGGTTCTGCCTGCCTTCCTGGGCTTCTTATATTTCATTCCAACTTTACCTCTCTCTGTCCCTTTCTTTGCCTACCTGTTTAATTCTGTTTGTATCCCAGTTCACTTAAAACAACTTCTTATATCCCTCCTTCCCAACATCAGGTCACCTGGGCTCTAATATCATGTTCTTTAGATGTCATTGACAGGCCCTAAAACCATGTTCTTTATTTTGTCTCCCTGAGACTTGCTCTACCCTGTACTGGGAAAGCCTGTAATGAGAAGAGATTAATCTCCACTCAGTTGTGTGTAACCTCTGTAGGCATGCTGATGTCTATTGGGAAGAAAGTATAGTGAGGCTAAAGCACATTCTCAGTAGTAGAGGTACTCAAGGCAGTTGTCATCTCCACCCCTTGCCCTTGTTTTCCTGGAAAACAGTAGGATTAGATAATTTGAAAGGATTGGTTTGGTTGTAGAACTTGGTAGCCAACTTCCATCTAATTTTCACGTAGATGTGCTGGAAATGTTTTAAAGTTGTTACCTCAATAGAGTATATAGCACAAAACACCTTTATGCTTAGAGGTCTTCTAACTCCATCACCAGGCTTGAAGTGCCTGTTTCTCTACATGGACCATCAGTGACTTTTTGTAGAGAATGTTTGTATAGAGGTCCTGAACCATCCTGCTATGAGGAAATGCACACATTTCGGGCTGGAAAGAAACTGTCTGGAAAAGCTATTGCATACCTAGGAATAATAATAATAATAACAACAACAATAATGGATTCCTGTGTTGGGGTGTTTGGGTTTGGTTTCATTTTTGTTATTGTTGTTTTGTTATTGTTGCTTTTGGTTATTGTCTTGATGAGTGCTTGTTCTGATATGGTTCAGGAAATCCTGTGTTCTTGAGCTTGGAAAGCTTGTTCCTATTCAGAAGCCTGCTAATGATGACAGCTTGGTTGAACTTGGACTGCTGGAGTGGACTGTGAAAAATATGGCCAGGGGGTGGAAAGTGACAAGATGCCTTCTGTCTGCTAACCCACAGTTAACAGGCAGGAGCATTAATAAGCTGCATCTAGGCATTCTTGCAGTCAGGATTTGCAAACAATTAGCTGCAGCCAGCACAAAAGAGTCAGTTCTTCAGACTTGGTGTGAGATACTGAGGGCTGGGGATGAGGAAAATAAAAGAGAAAGTAAATTTTTTTTCATCAAGATCAATTTGTAGGGTGTTGATAGGAAGTAGCATGGAAAACTTGTAATGTAGTGCCTGTTGAGTTAGCTGAAAATCTAGTTTCAGTGACTGAATTCCAGTTCTGGGGCTTTCTGCTTTCTCTCCCTCTATGCCTGACTGGCACCAGTTCATGTAGCCCCATGGAACTTTAAAGAACAGCAACTTTTGGATGTTCTTGAGCCTGCTCCTCCTCTTCTGCTAGAGCAGCCTGGATCAGTGCTCTTATGAGCTGGCTTGTCAGAGGCATCATCAGGTCTTCAAAATGATAGCTCACTTCTTAATAACAGTTCCATGCTAGAATTGCTATCTCCTCTTCCCTCTGGAAAGTGAAGGGAAAGTTGGGGGTCAGTGCATCCAGTCTTTCACTAGGTGGGCTGCATATCAGGCTGGGTTCTCTTCAACTTATTTACTAAAAACTTCACTGTGCAGATTCTTTCCAAGAATTTGTTTGATAATACTAAGCTGTGATGTGACACAAACATGTTTTCCAGAGAGAGCCTAAGTGCCTTCAGTCATAGCAATGGTGGTGGTTTTGTCTCATAGCTTCAGTGTACACTTGAGCTGAAAGAGGAGAAACCAGTCAACTTCATCAGTTCTACTCTATCCAAACCATAAGCATTTTCCACACTGAAGTTAAACTCAGTCTTTATTGAGAACAAATGTGAAGAATAAAATTTGTGCCTTTTCTGATGAAAGATATGATTAATGCTTTAGGTAAATTAACTTCTTTCACTTGTATCTCTGTCCACATGTAAAATGTGCTGCTGCTTGCTCCTTGGTTACCTGGCTTGCACCTTTCCAAGCTATTCACTGCTGTCCTTCATAGGTGAAAGGAAAAGGCCTTTTAAGTTGCTGGTATCTATTAAGCTGGCTTACTGCAACACACTCCTTGCATTCCATTATTTTTTACATGTAACTGAATAACTTTATGCTGACAAATGTTGCAATACCTGTTAGACCAGTCCTGGAATAACAAATATGAGAAGGTAATTTTATTCTGAATGCTTGTTTGGTTGTTGTTAAGTTTGATTTTGTGTAAAACTTCGCTTGTGTGGTCTTAATGGCTGTATTGAAAAACTAGAACAGAATAGATCCAGCTTTATGCTGATTTATCAAGCAAAGAGTAGAGGGAAATACTTTCAGATGTGCTTAATCTGATATACTTTCCACTCCCCTTGCACAACAATTAACGTATGTTTTTGCTCAAATAACTGAACTTTGAAGGTTGGCATGTATTTGCAATAAGGAATGCAGTTGTGGCAAAGATCCAGATTTTACCCTTGAACATGTTTGTGAGAGCCAAGTAAGTGCGTTTGAAGGCAAAATTTCACGTGAACACAGAGAAAGCCAGCAGTGTAGCTTTTGGGCTTTTTTTTCTGAATGCAAAGAGACAGAAGGGAAAAACCACTTTTGATATGGAAATAACACAGATTAGGAATACTAATACGAACTTCAGTGTACAAAGCAATTTTCCAAAACCAAAAAGGAAGAGAACTCGATCATTAATTGGTGAGAGGGTTGTGTGACAGTGGCACCTCTGNTGTCATTTTTTGCTGACTGTAGTTCCTTTGAGAGCTGTTCCCTGATCAAGAAAGTATGAACTTTTTAGCCAATATATTGGCTATTTTAGCATGTCCTATTTTTAAGGCAAGATACCACACAGACAAAATCTATGCCATAAGATTTCAAGCTAACCAGAGGAAAATCTTGTAGAAGTTTCAGAAAGATATCAAAAGGGAAAACTGACTTTCATATTTCTGTATTGATGTGGCTGGTTACCTAATTTTAGGCTTAATTGGGTTATGAATAATGCAGTTTGTGTTAACAGGGAAAAAGCTGCATTGCAGGGAGGGGAGATTAAATATAGAACACAAAACTGAGCAGCTGGTTGAAGAACCCTAAAGTGTTAGCAGTGCAAAAATTGTTTACAATTGGAAGTACTTGTATCTTTTCTATTTTTCCTTGCCATTTTATGTAAATGTGTGGTGTTTTTGCTGTGTAATAACTGAGCTTATTGCCTCACTGTTCTGCACTCGCTCACATGAGCTGCTTTACAGATGCCATGCCTGCCTTTCGACATCTTGGGCATGGAGTGTGTGTGAAGAGCATAATGGATCTTCAGTTTGTGACAGTGCAGGTTCCCTCACACTTGGCAGTTTTCGAGGTTGCTGTGGACAGCAGCGTAACCTCAGCTGTGGGCACTGGGATAGGACCGTGTGACTAAGGCCTCCTACAAAGCCACCACTCAGATGTCATGGTCAAAGCAGGGTTGTTCCTAGAGACAAAGGAGCATTCTTCTTGCCTTTTTCTGTTTCAAATGCTTGCCTCCATTCGCCTGAAACTGAATACAAGATAACTGATTGTACCTGGAGCTTCTATGAGACCAGGAAAAAACAGGGCAGGTATCTTACAGCTGGTCAGATCTTGCTCTTGATACATTCTGTGCCTCCCAAAGGCTCTTTTCCATTTTGGCAAGTAGGCTGTGCTTGAAGTATGTTCACTTCAACTGTAGTGGCAAGTTACAGGTTTAAATGAATGCTTGACCTTACTTCTGTTCAAGTAGAGGAAGAGAGTGAAAATGGAGCAGGTGGCTTTCAGTAGAACGCTTCCAGATGCAGTGTTGATTTTAAGGATCAGAAGTTAGCTACACGTGACAGAAGAGACCTGAGCAAAGATCTGAAATTGAATGGTGTGTAAACATTAGGTTAATGTTGTATAGTAGCAGGAAGCTATATTCCTGTGGCTGGGTCACAGGTCTTGTTTTGACAGGGCAAGTCCTGTTTGGATATATGTGGTATTGATGCTGACAGAGATAACTGAGTGTTGAATGAATCTATCCAGTGATAGTGGTATCAGTGACAGACTGGTCAATATGACAATTTTAGTACAGTGGCTATGTCTCTATAAATAATAAAAAACAGTTTATTGTAAAATCAACTGGTTTTGGTTGGGTTTTTTTTTGTCGGATCACCTCCAGTAATTTCACAGTTGTATTTTTAAATTATTGATATACCAATATTTTGTGATTCTGAATGGTTTTATAGCATGGGACAAACTATTTTAGCACTTCATCTCCAAATTTAGGCCTTGAAGTTGTTGTGGTGTTGTTTTCTGAATAAAACAAACACTATGCCACTTCATCAGATTAATTTTTCTTTGTAATAGAATGAGGCATTAGCAGCAAAGTGTTTGTGTCCAAGATGTCTGTATGTATGGAGGCTGGAATCAAAGCAAGATCCTTTGAACCAGTTGGGTTTTAGAGAAACTTTGGTTTTAAATGTGAAGCCTGACCTTGGTTGGATTTTCACTGAGAAAGCCATTCAGACTTTCTTAGCCTTAATGATGATAAAAAAGAGCTCTACTCATTCTTGAATTCCTGCATATGTTCTCTTCCCTGTTGTTCTAGGTTCCCTCAAGTGTTGTGTTCAAAGTATTTTTTAAATTATAGCTGTTCAAGTTCATGAAAACTTCCTTCTTCATTCAACAAGTAACTTACATACATTGTCTAGAATCAGATGTTATATAAGTTCTGCCTTTCTGTCTGGAAGAGTTAAAGCTTTCAGTAACTCTTGGCTTCAGTAAGGAACAGAAAAAATGGTACTTTTGTATGTTTTAGAGACATGTAAAAATTGTTGTCATAGTGACAAACCAATCTACATAATTTAAGGTGCTAGAATTTAAATGACTTGTCAGATATATATGCCAAAATTGTCGCTTCTATAAATGACTGCACTAATAATGTTAAATGTTGAACATTTTTGGCACTAGCTTATAACTTTAGAAGGACAAAGAAAACACTCTTTTGATTTAAAACAAGTATTAAAAAAACCTCCAAGCCCCAAACTGGAAACTCAAATCTTTTTTTGACCTCTGGTTAGGAGGTGCAGTCATACACAGCAGCAAAGGAAATGCTTGACATTCTCATCATGTGAGCTGGGGCTTCCAGCCCTTTTGGCACACTTACATGGGTACGTCTGAGGTCTTTCTTCACAGTTGTCATATCAGGCTTCTTGTAGAAGTAAATAGGGAACAGAGTAATGCCAAAAGCAACATGTTTCATCTTTCTGCTTTGGGTCTTTCTGTAATTTATATCTATTGCTTTATGGGAGTTTTGAATACAAGTTCCTAAACTCTTGTTCATGCTTAGAAGTCAGGATAAGGTACTAGTATCAAGGTTCTACAACTTGAGTAAAAACGACATATTTTTAAAAAGCTGATCTGGATGCTTCTGAAGAAAACCACTTAAAATATCCAAAATGATTTAATAAACTTGTGACTGATATACCATACTAGAATGATGGATAGAAAACAAGATGTAAAGTCTATTAAACAAAATTTTCTAATTACTGTGCTTCTGTAATTTGTGGGCAGTGTGGGTATTCTTTACCTGGCTATATCACATGTGACAGAAAACTAAAATACCAATCTTGATGCTATTGCTTTTCAGAAGTCTTACACTTTCAGTTTTCATATCAGTTAAAGAGTTAAGGCATATACTTCAGTCTGTGACATCATTCTGAGCATCTAGTCCTTACCATGGTGCAAGCCACTGCTCTGACCTTCCAGCTTGCAATAACTGGATACCTTCTGCTGGGGCTTTGAATGTCCTGCAACATAGGCGTGCCAGGTAGAAGGACAAACACCTTGAGACTGGAACTCACCTGCTAGAGCTGGAGAGCTGTTGGGAGTTAAATGCTGTCAGTCTCCTTGAACTGGATCTGTCCCTGAACAAGATCCTGCCCCTGCCAAGTCATGAGCAAGAAGTGCAGAGTAAGGCAGGACTCCTTCCTCATCCCAGCTTTACTAGGAACTGGAAACTAAACGTGAGCCAAACAAGATCAAAGTGGTGTGGGTGTGTGAAGGGAGGGGAGAGGGGAGAAGGAAAAGAGAGAGAAATACCCATCTTTTGTTCCCTGACATCTCCTAGTGTTGGAGAGTTAAAATGCTTAATGGATCAGCATGCTAACGCCGTTCGTTTTGCAACCTTGGGTGTGTTAAGCAAGAAACTGAGTATTCCAGGGCAGTGGATATTTTGGGAGAGCATACAGATAGCAGAGAGTAGATGGGACTCAGATCCTGGCTCAAGGGCTGTACCTGGGTAGCAAGGACCCTTAAAAAGAAACATGTGGTCTGACTGGTTCGCTGATAGGTCTGAATCTCTTACAAAATGTGATACACGTAACCCCAATGAATGAGTCTGAGGCATGGTAGAAAATGAGAAGAGGAAAATGTTGCCATTTTCAACATGTAAAGTGTGCTTAGAACTTTTCATTGCTGCATAAAATTATTCTAACTTTAGCAAGATTTTCTAAGTATGTGTTTGCTTAGTCTTTTTCAAAACTGTGGGGGTGTTACTAAGATTCCCAAACCAGGTCTGTAGGAGCTAGTATGGTATAAAGGGATGGTATGCACTGGTGCTGCCTAAAAACAGTTGCCTCTCTTCTTTGCCATTGTCTGAGCAAGCTGCTTAGTGAAATGAGGTTAAATAAGGACTCTGGCTAACCTCTGATTAACAATCCCTATGTGGATTGTCCTGTATAGGGGGCTGTGCTTTACTACTGTGTTCTGCAGGTTCCTTACACTGCAGAAAAGTTTCAACAGATCTGTTCAATACTAATGTGAAGTGAGATTAAGTGAAACTTGAAAACTGAGATAAAGCTGTAACTTCACAAAAACACATCCCTAACTTCTTTTGAATCACACTGAACATTTTAGTAATGAGAGCAGCTGTCTTACATGCAGACCAGAGCATGAGTGCCCTTTGTAAGAAAGCCCTGTACTTTCTGTAAAGCCATCATTGGTTTGGTTCAGGAGGCTGCAGACAGAAGTGCCTGTGTCTGACAGAGTTTACTGAGTCCTGCATTTGTGAAGCATTGATTTGCCAGTGCACTTATTCCACTAATCTGTTTTTCTTCTCAATTCTAGGGACTGCTGCTGTAAAGACTACTATCTCTTTGACAAGGGAAAGAGTGCTTTGCCTTCTAGCAGAAATCTAGTCTGTCTTTACAGCTGCAGTCCACAAAACTCATCACGGTGTGATCAAACGTGGTTTCACATCAAGTCACTTGTGCACCTCTTTCCATCACTATGGTAGTTCTTTCTTGCTTGATAATTTACATAACTGAAATTCAAATCTGGAGCAAGAATATGGAGAAAGAAATGAAACTTACTGAAATCTTGTTTTCTCACAAAGGCCCAGTGGAGATCTGTGAATTATAGCTAGGTCTTCAGGATTGGCTCACCNTTTTTTTTTTTTTTGGTCCTTTTGGTTCTGTAGCTTGGTGGTGTTTTTGGCTTTCTTTTGCTTGGGGAGGGTTTTTGTTGTTCTTCAGGGTTTTTTTGTATGTATGGGGGGGTTTTTTTTGTTTCTTTCTTTCTTTCTTTTTCTGGACTGAAGCTAAAATACCTCAACCTAAGGTATGTGTAGTAGATACAGACCAGAAGTCCTCATGGTGTTCCAGGGTTACAAAGTTGGCAAATGGGAGCTGAAACCTAAAGTATCTGTGAGGTATAGCATAATAAGAATATGACATCAGTTTAAATTTCTTTGTCAGTTTTCCCACAGAAGAAGCATATCTGTCTTGAATTAAAAGAATTGTTTGTTA
>VZTR01033855.1:309992-344154 GCA_013400775.1 Chaetops frenatus | reverse complement strand
TTTTTTTGGTCCTTTTGGTTCTGTAGCTTGGTGGTGTTTTTGGCTTTCTTTTGCTTGGGGAGGGTTTTTGTTGTTCTTCAGGGTTTTTTTGTATGTATGGGGGGGTTTTTTTTGTTTCTTTCTTTCTTTCTTTTTCTGGACTGAAGCTAAAATACCTCAACCTAAGGTATGTGTAGTAGATACAGACCAGAAGTCCTCATGGTGTTCCAGGGTTACAAAGTTGGCAAATGGGAGCTGAAACCTAAAGTATCTGTGAGGTATAGCATAATAAGAATATGACATCAGTTTAAATTTCTTTGTCAGTTTTCCCACAGAAGAAGCATATCTGTCTTGAATTAAAAGAATTGTTTGTTACCTGGCTACATCTGTGGGAGGTGTGTTCTCTGAATGTGCCTTTGATAAGGTTTCTTTTCTTAAAAATAAATTAAAAAGAGGCAAGCTGTTCTGTGCCTTGTAGTCTGGTGGTTTTGACCCATCCTGACTAAGTTGAATGAATTGATACTTCCTTTCTCATCTGTGTTTTGTGTAAACAAAGACTGACCTAGTTTAGGCATCAAAATGCTTCTGGCATTGAATCCCAAGTGGAAAAGGGGGCTTCTGAGTTTATGGCCTGGTGAAAAGGGGGATTTCTGCTGCCTCATGCCTTAAGGAGTTCATGTCTCTGTGCTCCTCTGTGTCCCCTCTCCCTGTTGCCTTGACATGCTGTGTGCCACACGTACTGTGTGCCTATGCTGTGACCTGGGGACGGGAATCCCTTAAGCTGTTGGGGCCAACAAAGATTCTGTAGTGACAAATTGCCATTCAGGCCCTGTTGTGAAGGAATGAGACTTTTGTCATTCTGCTGCTTTTGTCTCAGTCTCTGCTTTTCCCTATTTACTGCTCATGATTACTTTTGAGATTTATTAGATTTGAACAATTTCAGCAAATGGGTAAGGATTTCAATGATATTATCATTCTGCAAGTACTGAATATGGGCAGGTGACTATGAAACTATACAGCAGGAAATCAACTTCAGTATTTGGCAGCAGAGAATCTGTGGAAGCTGGAGAACTGATGAAGAGAAATGTACTATTACTGTTAGAACAACTAGAGAAGCTTCAATTGAAACTCACCATCTTGAGTGCTGCAGAATGCAGTTCTGAAACGAAGCTGCAGGGAACCACGCTTAGTAATTCCAGTGCTAGTGAAACTATGTATTCTGTATTCTGTTCTCTGCTGTCAAATGCTTCCAGTGAAAAAAGAGGTAATAATAATATGGTAGATACAGTAATTTGAGGCTCTAGATGCCACTAGGTGGCAGAACCCCTGCATCTATTTTGTGGATTTCTTTCTATGCTTTGATTCTTCATCTGAGTATATGGAAAATACTTTTCAGCTATCGTATAATAAGAACATACATCAGTAGGTATGCTTACATGCTATCCTAATTGGGCTCGTATTGGCTGCTGTTGTGGGAAGCGTGGAGGGCTTGCAACACACCCTTATCCTTACTTGTTCAGACTGCTACCCCTTCTGGAAAACCTGCTACTCAAAACTGTTGCTTGCACTTAGATGTCAACACAACTCTTCCGCTGTTTCTTGATTCTGTTGTTGATAGATGAGAAATGAGGAAATGACACTGACACTTAAATGCTTTGTAAAGAATACAGTGGCAGGATCAGGGAGATGGTGGGTGATTTAACCTGTGGTAGAAGGTGTGATTTTTGAGTATTGGAAG
This sequence comes from Chaetops frenatus, assembly GCA_013400775.1. Classification (NCBI taxonomy): domain Eukaryota; kingdom Metazoa; phylum Chordata; class Aves; order Passeriformes; family Picathartidae; genus Chaetops; species Chaetops frenatus. The sequence goes on along the minus strand of VZTR01033855.1, from coordinate 342,437 downwards.
CTCAGTGTTTTGGAATGACTCATTTCTGTTGGTGAGACCCTTGTAGCTGAGTAGTTATCAGTTGAGAAACAAATGTGTCTTGAAGAATATCCATTAATGATCCTTTTCAATAAGATTCCTCTTCTCTCAGTGCAACTCTTTGATTGCAATGTGCTTGTCTTCCATTCATTGCGGGAGATCATTTTAGCTTTGTTTTATTGCTGTCTTTACTTATAGAGAAGCTGAGATGGTGGCTGAAACAGTCCAAGAATAGGGTCATTGCCTGCCTCTATTTACTAGTAAAGGGCTATGTAGGTGTGGGTGTTGGGGACAGGAGAAATTCTGCAATTTTGTATATTTACACGTTGTATTAACTGGGATACAGCTCTCGTCTTGCATCAGTGCTACTAAGGCAGGAGATGTACACATCCTTGTTATCTACTCATAAGTATGCCATCTCTTTTAATGAAGACCTCTGAGTGCATGCTTAGTAATGAATCTGATAAATACTGATTGATGAATCTAAAAGCGGTATGGGTCTCTTTCTTTTGGTGCTGGATTTTAGGAACATCATCTAGATACTTCAGTTTGGAGTATTAAAATTGAAGTGTCTGATTTCAAAGCAACTTGATTAGGGTTTTCAAAAGGTATTAGAATCAACCTTTAAGCTCTAATTTATCTGTTAATTAGAATTAACAGAGTGTGATACCTACTCGGCATTTTGTATACAGTTGATGCTGTGCTGCATGACGGCAGTTTAATTCAGATGTTTCTGACCACCTATAAAGAAATATGAAGGGATAACAGCTTACTCCATTTGTTGGGTAAATATTGGTTAGTTTATAACTTTAGTTTGCTCTTCTGGAATAATCACGTGAATGAGAATCACCTTTTGAATATGGAATCTTGTAGGAATTGTACAAATCTCTTATTTCTAGAAAGTTCAAATACAAGTTTGCATGCCAATGGCTTTTTCCCACCTCAGTTTTCTTTCAGTGCTCCAGTCAGCTGTGCACAGTCTTCTTTATCTTTTTAGTACATCTACTATGCCTACTTCTCTCTCTTCTCCAGCTACCCTGCATCAAATCAGTTCTTGCTTCTGATGATCTTCCTGGGCATACCTACACCTCATGAATACCTCATTCCCTCCTTCATCCTCTGTGGATCTACTCTGAACAGCTAAATAAGAAATGCAAGTGCTGTTGGAGCCACTGTCTAGCTCTGCAGGACTGCTCTGGGGGTGTAATAGAGGTATTTGTGAACTTGTGCTCTTGGTGGTGCTAGACGTAACTCTCGTTNAGGCTCTCTGATGCAGGCAGCGTGGCCTTTTTTGAAAAGCCCTTTATTGGCACACCTCTGAAGCTAGTTTGTCTTTACTGTTCCTTTTAAAACTACTAGTGTTTGTTTGAAGCATCTTTGTGTGTATGAAGGTGTATGGAAACATTGAAGGAAGTACTGCGAGGAAGAGAATTTAGCAAAAAAATAGAGTAGTTTTCAGGAAGGTGCTACTTTGTCTCTCATTCTCTTTATCATAGAAAGGTAGTTTGAAAGAAAGTAGAAAGGAAATTGAAATAACAACCCCAAATACCAAAAAGTCATCTCTTTTTAATTTAAATATATCTTTAAAAAATACACTATGCTGACAGAAATGCCTGAAGCATCTTGGTGTTCAGAATTTGGTGTATAGTTTCTCTTTCGTATCCTGTTCATGTCATCAGCTCTATATAATAGCTACCTACAAACCAATACCACAAAGATCATTCAACAGGCTTTATTTGTGCTGTAACAGCCATAGGTATTTATGCATAATATGCCTTCAGTTCCAAGTTATGCAAAAGTTATTGTTTTCCTAAGTCATACAGTATTTTAAAGATGATATTTCTTGGAAGTTTGAGGTGGGTTGTTATAAAATGTATGTTGGGATTTTTAAAAATTTTTAAATAGAATTTTAAAAATGATGCATAGAAAGCCATCTTCTTTTCAGAAAGGAAATTTGTTGACTCTGTGTTTTCCTGTGATGTGTTGAAAATAGCTGATGTTTGGATTGTTGCAGCTAGAGAGTTCCAACACACAAGATCTGTGTAATGCCTGGTGAATCTTGCTATTGTCACTTGAGACTGTATAACCCTAGCGTACTAAACTGCTGATGAAAGCAAGTTTGTACTGAGGAGATGAGCAGTGATGTCTGGATAAAACATCCCAATTTTGTTGACTGTTTGGAAGTGGTGTTAATTCCTGATGAAGCTATTGCAGTGAGGTAGAGAGAAAATCAACTCTTTAAGCAGGCTTTGGCAGACCTCGGATGCTGAAGAGTTCAGTGTTGGTAAAGGGGGTTACTGAAAGGAAATGTAGTGGGCATGTGGAGACACTGAAAATACTAGAATTCCAAAGAGGGCTGTGGATTGTGCATTAAGAACAGCACTATTAGAGATTCTGTCCTGTTGATAAGACAATGACTAATATTGAAGAGAGGTTCTCCTTTGTGGTAGAGCTCTTGCAGTGGGTCTTGATGGGTTTTGTTTAGAGAACTGGAAATCCACAGTCAGGGAAAATATCCTGTATAACTCATCAGCTTTGGAGTATGTTAGACCTTGTTTTGAGTATGTGAAACACAATGTGATATCTGCCCGTGAGATTGGGTGACACTCTTGAAAAGAGGCTCGGCTTTAAAACAGTGTTTAGTCCTGATGTACAGGGTCATACTGAAGCTGTATGAGTGCAGTGAGCTTTATTTAGAAATTCCTGAAATGATAATGATGATCCTTTTAGTCTTTCTGAAATAAAAGGCAAAGAAGAATGACAATGCTGGTTTGAATGTCCAGATTGTGGCTGTGGTTCAAATTAATTTTCTGCTGACTTCTGCATGAAGAAATTTAATTTCATCCTTGCAGTTCTTTTTTCATTTCACAGTAGATGTAATTGCTAACTGGGATAGAAATGCTTTAATTTTCCAGTGTAGCTTGATGCGGGATATTTGTTTTCTGCTTATTTACAAGAGTGTGTTTGGGGAGTGATGCGTTGGTCTGGTGTGTGTTGTGCCCCTTAGGGACCTCAGTGACCCTGGGCTGTTGGTTTCAGAGGGCTTCTGTGACTGCCTGGCCAAGAAGCTAGGCAGTAAGGATCTCTAGAGATGTCACACTGTGTTAAGTGAATTAGATTTGGACTGCGCAGCCAGTGGTTCTTACCAGCTCCAGCATGATCCTTTTTAGCAGGTGGATTAAGTCTATCAGCTCTGCAGTCCCTGGCTTCCATCAGTCTTGAGCCTGTGGATTCATTGGCACTGGAAAAGGTAAGTCCCTTAAAAGGGAATTTTCTTTGGAATAAACCCACCCCATCAAACCCAGCATCACTTTCAGTTAGCTTTGAAGAGGCAATTGTGAGAGCTAGTGCTGTGTATTTAGCCCTCTATTACTAAAGCTGCACATGCCAAATTACCATAATTTGGAGCATAGCTCTCATGTTTCTCAGCGTGACTTTTTGAATCTGACAAAGTTGTGCTGGATCCAAGGGGGTCACAGAGGGCTCAAGAGCAGCTCTGTGGCTCTTCCTTGTGTGGTTCTGTTTGGACAGGGTGGGAGACAAACTACAGACTGCAGTTGCAGGCATCGAGCATCTGCAGAGAGTACTGATGGATGCTCTCGCTCGTCTCGCTCTGCAGTAGTGGGGCTGCAGGTGATCCAAAGAACTGTGCAAGAACAAATGAGCTGAGCGAGAGCCATGCCTTCCAAATGTTTTGAGACACTCTTGTGCATGTGAAGGTGCTGGCCTCCCTTCCAGAAGATTATGGTAGAATTACTTTCTTTCAAGTGCAGTAAGTGGTTATTGCCTTCACTGCCCCTTTAAGACTTAGCAAAAGGAATGTTAAGTGTACAGATGTTTTATCTGTGGAAAACATGAAGTATCTCTCAGGTATAGTCAGGTCTTACAGCTTTCTCTCTTGTTTAGAGGTTCATCAATGGGTTGTGGATCTTAATGTCCAAAAATAATTACATGATTGAGATTTCCATTGTCTGTGGCATAAGAGGATGTCTGAGTATTTACAATTCTTACTGCTTCACAGTGAACATTGTGCAGCAGTGGAAGGAAAGATGACCGTTGTCTGAGTCAACTCACTCACCTGCCCCCACCGCAGGTCTTGATCACAGGAATTCAAATGCATTTCAGTTTTTGATTCTTAATCTATAGAACTTGAAATAGCAGTTAGATGGAGGGAAGAGCATTAAGAAAATAGTGATGGAACAAGAATTTAAAAACTAGGGAAGAGGGATAAATGTTGACAACTGTTCCTGACCTGCTTTCTAGACAATAATGAGAGATTTTTGGTTTCTGATCCATTTGAAGCATCTCTGCAGAGGATACTTTACTTGTGTTGCCATATTGCCATCCTTTTTCCTTGGAAAACAGTAAATTATGAGTGAGTGTTCACTGGAAATTGTAGTACTGGTGCACTGTAATTTTCACTACTGAAGCTTCTGATGTAGCAAATAAGAGTTGTTACAATCCATGTTACATTGTAGGTAGCTTGATATGGAAACTTCCACCTGTTAAGTTGACAAACACAATGGTAACTGTCTGTTTCCTACTTTTCTCGTTCATTTTTCTCTTACAGTTTTCTAACTGTAGTCACTTCCCGTTTTATGTGCTAACGTTTGTGTTGACTTTTTCTTAGCTAGTTGAGGGAGCTTTATATGCTTATACTTCACTTAATTTACCTCTAGGATTAACATTTTAGGGGAAGTTCATTGTTCCTGATAATGAAATCCTTTCTCTTCTAGTCAAGACATCTGCTTTGTTCTGTGCTGTATTCCCCAGAAACTATGAAATGTTCCCACTTTTTATGCTAAAACTGCTCCTTGCTGATTGCATGTGGAAGTACAGGAAAAGTTTTTATCACTGTTTATAATACTTTCATTTCTATACTTTTATGGTCAAGGGGAAAAAAAAAATCTGAAGTGTGTTTTCAGATATTAGTAATGAAAATTAAAAAAATTATATTTCACTAAAAATACCCCCAAAACAATAAAAAAATCCTGAAACACCCCAAAATGAAAAAAAGCCCAGTGGTTGGAAAGGTAGGAGAAGCAACAACCACTATTTTTTCCTTTCAATGTCTTCCCTGGAGAGAAGAGATGGAATCTAAACTGCATTAATTTTCAGTATTTTGCTCTTGCATAGTTATGTTTAGACTCTCTACTATTATGCAGCCTGCCTGCTTGCCAGTTAGATTTGCTTAAACATATAACAAATACCATGAAAGCCAAGTGCTTGGAGAGCTTCCTAACATATTTAAATGTGGTGGAAATTTCCTTAGTTGCAGTCTTCAGCTCAGACACAACCTCATTCCCATACTTTCACAGCATGCTTGTCCTTTTAGCATGAAGATGAGTAACAAATGGAAGTACTCAATATTGACTCCTTGCTAGTTATTTTAATTCTTGTGTGAAGCATTTCTTCCTTAAGAATTATTTTAGGATTTTGGAAATAACTTTATTAATAATTGTGACAGACTGCAGATTTTCTAGTCACTTTTGGAATATAAAATATTTGATCTGAATTTTAAATGAATCTCATTTTTTCTTTCTTTGGTAGTTTTCCTCTTCCCTTCTTCCCCACTTTGTGGACAAACCTTTGCCAGTTGTAGTCTTCACCTGTAGTATTTCCACCACTGTTGGAATTCTTTTTATTCTGGCACATTTATACAGATGTAATTATTTTTTGTAATTCCACTTCCGTAACATTTCTATTACAATGTGCTCCCATTAGTTCTTAGTGCCCACTATTGAGTTTTCTGATTGTTTTCTGTAATAACACACCAATGGTTTTAATCACTGAAAAGAATCCTGTTTGCCTTATGTATTTGTGTATATGATGTATATGATTTCAGATTATCTGTTCTTATATTCTTGTCAACTGATATATTGCTGACTGAAGTCAAAAATGTTAATTTTTAAATGTATCTTTTAAATAGTATCTAAAATCTCAGTTAAAAACCAAAAGGACTGGCTGTCCCTGTAAGATTTGAAAAGCAACACTGAAGTATATTTGGAGTAATATACTATGGTACTCAGCCTCATTCCTGTCTCTGCATTGCCTGCCTGTTGCCTTTTACTTTCAAAGCTGGTGGTACAGGTAAACACTTCAAAGACTGAGGAAGAGGATGTACTTGAGCTCCCCTCAAAGCACTTTAGAGAGGAAGTACAACTGACTCATCAATGAAATTGTCTATACAGCAAATGCTGGTAAGTGTACTAAATGAACTGGAAAAATATTGTCTATGGTCTTTTAATTTTAGCAGTCCTGTAATAGGACTACCGTTTAGATGTAAATGTATGTTTGCTTTTCAAGTTGAATGATGCTAAATTATTCATTCTGTCTTTAATACATCTCTTCTCTTATCATGGATCTAGAGTTGTCCATTTCTTTCAACAAGAAGTTACTTTCCACAGCCTGCTACCTTTCTGTACTGCCTTTCTTCTTTACATTATATTCTCCTGTTCCTTTCACAGGAAGACTATTTCTCAGCAGCAGCTCTACTTATCCACATACTTANGGGGGGGTAGGAATTGCTTCCTGAAGTAGCCATGGAAGCATGTATGAAAGTCACTTATTTGATAACTATGTTGAGTGTTTTTTACACTCAAACAATTTAGATTCCTTCTGTAATCAGGTTTACTTTGTTTCTCCAAGATGTGGGGGATACATGATCTGATAATAGTTAGGTGAGTGTCAGCTGATTAAATTGTAACTGCTCTTGTCCACACGCTTAGCTTACTGCAAATGCAAATTCAAATTTCTAGCTGGAATTTGCAGTTGGGACAGAGTGAGCACCCTGTCATTCTTGTCACCAGTTAGACAAGGTAATATTAACATGGTTTATATAGCATAATTTGTGTTGTTGATATCACTGGAAGTGGAAATTTAAAATTTGACCATTATTATCCATCCTTAATTTCTGTTCTCATCGTGTTTGCTTTATACACTACTGCTGCTCTGCATTAAAATTTTTGGTTTGGTTTTTTGTTTTGTAAGCCCAAGAGAGCCCTTCAGTAATAAAATAGATTTTTTTGTAACTTCTTTTAGAAAAACTTCCATTGTGGTAATTTCCTGGAAAAATTTACACAGGCATTTTCAGATGCTTTTGGTTTTGTTTGCTCTGAATTGATCCTCCCTACCCTCCTTACCCCTACCCCCCACAAAGTTCCAAATACACTTTTTCATTAGTTAAATCTGTCAACTCCAGACACCTTCAGGTGCCTACTTCTGAGTAGCTTCAGGTGTTAGATGTTTACATCATCAGCTGGAAAATTTTATGGAAGTTATGCTTAGACCACTAATGATGGTATCCCAGTGAGACCTGGAACTTTTATGCACTTTAATTTTTTCTTTCCTTTTTTGGGGGGGGGAGTTTTCTATCAGTATAAGCTGGAATCCTTATTTCCCTTCAGTGTTTTCAAACATGGTTCTTAATGGCTTAAGAGACTGTATTTTTAAGCTAATCTCTGCTTGCTTATCTTACAAACTTTGCTTGCATTAACTAAAGCAAAAATACTTTCTGAAGTACTAGTTGTCCCCTCTGCTACACAGCTGTTGAAAACTCTCAATAACATTTTTCTTTTCTGGTGCTGTCATTCCTAGTAAAGCTTTTCCATGTTATAATTTCTGATGTAGTTAATAGTGAACCTTGAGAAGCAAAGAGGCTTTCTGTGACAATTTTTTAATTAAACATTTGTAGAAACACCTGTTAACTCCAGTAGGGACTGAAGTAAATGCCATGCTCAAGGTCTCAAGGTAGTATTTTGGAGTGTAAGGCTCTAAGGGGCTTCCATCACTCCAAATTAATTTTTAGCTACAAGACAGAAAAATTCAAAGGACAGAAAACCTAAGGCTGTCTATTTGAATATTGAGAAACAGATGCTGCTTCACAAAAGTTCACTTATGAACTGCTTTTTTCCTGAAATGCCCATCTTCAAGATGTGAAGTGATACAAGACAAGTGTCAGTGTGTTTGTGGGCTTTGTTAACCTGCAAAGGGCCTGAAAAATGAAATGGGATAGAGTAAGAAATGCAGTGATGCCTGTTGATGGGAACTTTGATTAAAGAAAAACAGGCAGTGGTGTGACCAAGAATTGGATGATTTAGATGTAGAAACAGAAGAGAGAAGCTAAATAGATGATAAAGTCGACAGCTTAAGGTCCATGTGAGTACCAGAGAAAGATCTGATTGTAGCTGGTGTGGTGCACAGGAAGGTCTAGGAATGGAAGAAACAAAAGAGGTGTTACTAACATAACTGAAGATAACTGAGTGTGTGTAAGTTTTATGTGCAGTTTTGAGAAGAGGAAAAGGGAGAAGCTGAAGAAGGCAGTAACTAAATAAAAGCCTAGCTCTGTAGCTAGGTGAGGATAAGACAGTCTTGAGAAGGCTGCAAGATGCTTGAGCTGCTTGAGAGCAGTTGAGAACACCTGTCACTGCGAGTGGAAAAGTGTCATTCTTAAGCAAAATTGTCTTACTGGATGATGAATCACTGACAGGGAAAAGTACAGAAGACTCAATTGAGCAAAGTGAAGAGTATTAATTCTCTGGGGCAGAAAGGTCAGCTGTGGATTTGGAATTTAAGGGCTCTCTTTGCTTTTGATTTTGACAGAAACATGACATCTAACAGAAGCGTTACTGCCATCCTGGAAAGTCATTGTAGTGTTAAATACCTGTTGAAGGGCTTTTGGAAGCCTGGTGGTTTACAAATGTATTCAGAGAGCTTTTGATAAAATACATACTGAGTAGTGGCCAGGTGCAGTCTGTCAGGGTGGAAAAAACTGCAGTATTGCCCACAAGCTTGTTTTTCTAGGTCAATGCATCTGTGTGAAGAAATGTTGCTTTTGTTATTGTAATTAATTTTATATTGATGGGCAGTGAGTGGGGAATGGAGTAGCACTTAAAGCAGTGTTAGAAGCATTGGTTAGGTGTTTGATGGTGCTTTAGCACTTCTTTGTAATCACATGGTGTGGGTTAAATCTTCAGCGCCCTGGGGTATGGGGTTTTATTTAACTTCTTAAGTTAAATAAAGCTGGTCTTCATGCTTAATGAGACATGTTTTATTAAGCTTTAAAGTTTGGGAGGTATTCAGCTTCTGACTTCAGACTGGGAATCTTTAGCTCCTCTTCAGTTATCCTGGCTAATTCCATATGCAAAGGTTCTTCATTTTCATAGGGGTGTTGTGTGTGTTTGAATGGCAGGAAGATTGGGTATGCTTCTATGTCCATTCTGTTCCTACAAGCTTAATGCTTGTTTGGTTCCCCATTTAATGTAAATCCTAACTTTCCTTTGCCATGGTTTTTCTGCTTGTATTTTGCTGGTAAAGGTGTCACCATAATTTTGATTGAGCAGTTTGAAAAATACAGAGGCCCAAATCTAAACATCTGTGTCTCTTTTTGTGGAGAAATGAAACCATAGCCTTTTCATAGAATCAGATTCACCAAATGGTTTGGGTTGGAAAGGACCTTAAAGACCATCTAGTTCCAACCCCCCTGCTCTGAGCCAGGAACACCTTCCGCCATCCAGCCTGGCACTGAACAGTTCCAGGGATGGTACACCCACAATTTCCCTGGGCTACCTGTTCAAATGTCTCACCACTCTCTCTGTAAAGACTTTCTTTCTAATATCTAGTCCAAACTATTCTCAATTTAAAGCCATTCACCCTTGTCCTATCACTACATTCCCTTCTAATTTGTCCCTCTCCATGTTTCTTGTGGACACCCTTCAGGTAGACTGCACTCAGGTCACCCCAAAGCCTTCTCTTTTCCAAACTGAACAAATCAAATTCTCACAGCCTTTCCTTATAGTAGAGGTGTTCCATCCCTCTGATCCCTCCTCTGGAATTGCCCCAACAGATCCCATGTCCTTCCTGTGCTGGGACCCAGAGCTGGGTGCAGCACTGCAGGTGGAGTCTCAGCAGAGCAGAGGGGTAGAATCCCCTCAATCTCCCTGCTACCCACGCTGCTTTTTTGGATGCAGCCCAGGACACATTTGGCTTTCCGGGCTGCAAAGGCACATGGCTGGGTCATGTCCAGTCTCCCATCCACTGGCACCACCAAACCCCTCTGGGCAGGGCTGCTCTCCATCTCTTCATCCCACAGCCTGTGTTGGTACCTGGGGTGCCCCAACCCATGTGCAGCACCTTGAACTTGCTCTTCTTGAACCACAAGAGAGTCCCATGGGCCTGCTTCTCAAGATAACATTTTGAGCTACCCCTGTGAGTATCCCTCCAGGAATACTCCTTGGCAGTCTGTAAAGAGACTCCATTCCTTCAACTTTTTCACCTTGGTGTTGGGGTGTTGTCTGAGCCATGTTTACCTTAAGTGAAGTGAGCTTGACCATTATCTCAAGCCAGGAATTCAAACATATAATTTCATTGATGTGCTGTCTTTATTTGACACACAGGATGTTTTCTGTAGTTTAATTTATTTTACCAAATAATGACAATTTTTCTCATTTCACACCTCTTTCCTAGGTAACTGTAGTTCCTGGATGGTTACAACTACATGTAATATGATGGACACGAGCCAAAATAAAAAAGCTATTTTTTGAGGCTTTTCAGTTAGAGTGTTTTCTGCAAATGATAGTAAAATGTGGTAGTCCTTGAAAACTTTGTCATTTGTGGAATCAGTGAGTTATTTTTAATTCTCAGGTCCTAAAAGATGGAATTTCAAAAACTTTGTTTAGAGAAACTTTCTTGTAAAGAAAGTTAACATCAGGGAAAGGTGAACCTCAAATAGAAAGATGATCTCATTCTTGTTTTCTGTCATCTTCTTAAGTATCATCACATCAACCTCTTGTCTGTAGCTAAGCTTTTTATACCTCTAAGTTCCACAAAGACTGAGTTTCAAATGTGATAATGCCAATAATTTTGGCAGCTGAGGCGCCTGTCACTTTTACGTTAAAATAAAAGCTACATTTTTGGATAAAGCAGTTGTAATACTTGTAGAAAGCATGTTAGAAGCATGAAATCTTATGACAACTTTGTCATATGTCCTCATTTTAGACAGGTAAATTGTCTTAAATTAGCTCACAGAGTTCCTAAAAACAGTGTGTTGCACTAGTCAACACATTTTATATTCCTTCTCCTCAAAGATTTCTGAAAATTGATAATTTTTCCCCCACTGTACAAAGATTAGGTCAATTTTGCAGATACTTTCCTAAATTCCAACAAAAGGAATAGGTAAGTATAACATGCTTGTCCAGGCCCTTTTTAAAAAGCTGTTTGTATACAATGCAATCAAAGAATTTACTGATGCACATGTACAGACAGAATAGTTTCACATAGGAGTGATGCATAAAAGTTTTGTGTGATCATTCTCTGGAGGTGGATTAGTTGAGAAGCATGAGTCCTTTCATATCCTTTGTCTTCAAAGGACAGTAGCCAATACACTAAATACTGCAGACAGTTGAAGTTTTGTTGCCTAATAGCACATGGCCATGCCATAGCAAAATCAGTAAGTGACCATAATAGCAATAAGTCCTATTCCTCTGTAACTTGCTACACCCCATTAAGCTTCATCAGTTCCCCTAGTGTTTAGATTGCACAGGTTTGGATGCAAGCCTCAAGTGTGCATTTGGCCTCTGGTAACTTTATAGCAATCTTTCTTTTCACTCTGATTTCCTCAGCAGAAATTCTTATTTAATATGTGGCAGGGGAGGAAGAGAGATATCAACAAACCAATGCTTCTCTCTAGCCTCCTGATGCCTCAAGCAATTACTTTCCGTTTTTTTTTTCTTCATTGTGGGTTGGTGATGAGGTTTTTTTTGATTTTTGCATGCAGTTTAGGTATCCATGATGTGGAAATGTGGCTGAGATAGAACTGCACAGGCTGGTACTTCCCTGATGACCTTGATTGACAATTCTTTTGCTTCCTGGTAGGTGGGAGCCGTAACACTTAGTATAAGGACTCTGTTGTAGGCTGGAGGAAGAGCAAGACTGCAATAAAGAGGATAACTGGTAAGTAATACTTATCCCCCTCCCATAAAAGTCCTCCCAGTTTATGGCAGTTGTTCTGGAAAAAAATGATTGATTCTGAATTGAAAACCCCATTCCTGAGGCTTCCCAGAAAATGTTCTCTATTACCTAGTGACATATCTTAAATTCTCAGAACATCACAGTAGCTAAGAATAGTTGTTCCAAGTGTTGAGGATGCAAAGGGCAGTCTCAATATGAGAGGCTTCAGAGTGGCAGGTATTTCCAGTGTATTTCTGGATTAAAAGTGCTAAAATACAATGCTAGCATATTAATGGAAGAGTATCAATTTTTGCTGCAGGTGAACTTTCTATTCTTATGTGTCAAACAGAAGAGCATGGTTTCCCTGCCAAAGAAATAAAGGCATTTCAAAGCTATGTCCGATGTTTATCTGTGCAGCATTTTGATGTTGTAGGCAAATATACGTTCATTAGTTGAATTGCCTCTGATATGTGTTTGGAATGACGTGTTTCATTCCAGTACTCTTAAAATCTTTACGATTTCTGGGTGATGGTAAAATGGGCTTGAGTATGGACTGCTTGGTGTTTGCATATTGCTATTAGTAAATCCCAGTAAAATAGCACATGTATTTGTAACCAGAGGAAGAGAAGGATGAAAAAAAGACAGCTACCTGTCTTGTCTGTCTGTCCTTGAGCAAAATGAGTGGTGCCACTTAAAATCGATACACTAATGTTGCCATTAGTGTAGCCTTGAAAAGCAGGTGACTTCTCAGTGCTTTTTGATGAATGATTCTCAACTTCTTGATGCTGTGTGATGAAAATTACTAGTTTTACGTACAGCATCAACATTGCAGCTCTTTTTTGGTGTTGATTTTCAGTGTAAAATGCATGAGCATGATTACTGTTCTGGAGCCAGCACTAAAAATTACTTCAACAAAAAATTACTGGAGAGGTTTCAGGAATTGTCCTGATTGCCCTTGGCCACCTGATAAGTTTCATAAGGTATTAGAAGGCAATGATAGCACATGGTAAAAAATCTGGTCACAGTAAACAGAGGAAGTTACAGTTCATTACAGGTAAATTTTCCCATAGTTTTGCAGGTGTAATCACAAAAACCAGGTTGTGGGATGCTCATTCATTGAACAGTGGTTGCCATCCTTCTGAGCGGGCAATGAGTTGGGGTGAATTTGTGTTTTCAGAATGTAAGCCTCCAGAAGGCCTTGAGAAGAGTTGGTAAGGTAGAAATGGTAAAGAAATCTTGCTTAGGCAAGTAATTTTTGACATTATTTGCTGAAATTTGCATGGTGATAAAAAGCAAGCTGTGGGCAAAGCAGGAAGACAGATAGATTACAAATGCAGTATCACATGAGTTTGCCTTAGGATCTTGAGTATGAAAGGATAAATGGTTCCTTTCTACAAGATAGAATAAAGCATTGTTACGAATTAAGATTGCTGTCCCTTGCATCTTTCAACAGTACTTTAACAAGAATGGGAAACATTGGAGGATGAGACACACTTGGTTTGTTACTAGACTTTTTGTTAAATATGTAAATATAAACTAATCTTGTAATCTTTGCAAATGTCAAGCATTACTTGACCTCCAATTACATGGAAGCACTGCCTTCAAAGAGTTTTACTTAAAAAAAAAATCAGTTGATGATTCATAATTTAATACTTCCCTTGGTTTTATTGTCATCAACTTTGCAAGCTAGAGTTGGTTTTGGCAACATTACCGTGCTGTCATAGATTTCCACCCTTCATGCCTTCAAAGCATATTAGTGTCTTAAAACCATATTAATGCTTGATCAAACTTGCTTAACTTCAGCTCTATATACGTAGTCTGGTAGCTCAGCAAGTATAGAAAGACAGAATATATGAAGTTTTCTGGAAGTGTAGCAGAGTTCCTCCTAAGCCCTTTGAAACAGAGATATTCTTTCTGCTTCGGTTTCTTAATCTGAGAAACTACTATGTATCTCTGTACAGCTTAATAAAAATTAGAGAGTGCTCATGTATTTAAGTATCTCTAAGAAACAAGGCAGTTGAGGCTAAAGGGCCAGGCATGCTGGGCTCTGAAGGTAAATGGAGTTATCCCACAGTTGATTTTAGTGGACAGTTACATTTTAGTGAGGTTATTGAAGCTGAAAAGAAAGTAGTGAATTAATACTGAGAACTTGCTGGCATCTTCTTGGAGATATTAAAAGTCATAAGTATTTAACTTGTATCCACTTTCATGTGTCTTGAAGGATCAAAAAACCACTTTGGCTGCACATGTCAAACCAAAGGTATGTTAAAGGGTGGCACGTATGTCTTTAGCCCTTAGTCTGCTGTAAGTTACACAGTGACCCTTTTACCAACAGTTTGTCTCTTGCACTGATGCTACTGGGAGGATATCCAGTAGTAGTTCTAGCTAGAAACAGCATTGATTTCTGCTTTGATATATCTATTTAGTACCCATGCCACCTTACAGCTTCTGATTGGGAGCAAAGGGCTTGATAGTCAGCTGCAAGATGAAGCAAGCAGATTCCATGCAAGACAGGTCCTTTTTTTATTTTCTCACTTTTCTTAGAAAACATGAGAAGTCTGCTTAATTGCTTTCTTCCCTCTTCCTACTCCTCTGAGTTGTTCAGAAAATTGTAGTGATAATATTCTTGCAGGTTTCTGTGCAGCTTTTATTTCCCATTCCGTTTGTTCCCATATGATTTGGAAAAGTGGCCTTTCCCCATTCTGGCAACAGCTGATTTTCCTCCTCAAAGGAACTATATGGATATAATGAATAACTTCTACTTATGTGTGAAATTTCCCATATGGAGATGATCAAAAGACATTAACTACAAAATAGTGTATGATGTGATGTGGAAGTGCCATGGTTACTGGTACTCTGTTGCATCCACGGGGAACCATTAGCCATCTGACTAATAATTGATAGCTTATAGGTGATTATAGCTAATGGTGGTTGTTAAAAATTATGCATGGACCTTAATGAGAAAGAAAATTCCCCAATACCAGAAATTGTTTCAAATGTGTAGCCTACTTAGAGTGAGGGGGAAAAGACTGGTTAGTTAGGAAAAACTTGAAGAATCAAAGATGAACAGTTTTGCAGAAAGCAATAGAAAATTGTTGGTGAGGGATATGGAATGAGAAGTACTGCAATGCGATTTAAAAGAAGAAAAAAAAATCCACAGCAAAAAACCACCCCTGGAACCTTAAGTGACGAAGCATGCAGCCAGCTTCCTAAGAAACAAGAAATGCCCACTGTAACCTAGCGTATTGGGCTGAAATGATGCTTGTTCAAGGAAAATCTTATACATAACCCAGAAGACTGTTTAGAGCTAAGAAGTAAAAGTAACTGAAGTAACATTTTGAGGGTGTGATGTTCACAGGCTGCATTCCAGGCAGACAGATTGGGTGTTTGACCACCCTGCTGTGAAGCCCATTTTCCTTGTGTTGAACCGGAGTGGCACTTGCTGCTGTTCGGGACTGTTGCGCCCACTCTCCCGCTGGGCATCTCTCTGAAGAGTTGGGTGCTGCTTTCTTTTTAGCTCCAGTCAGGCACTTGGAGCCAGCAGTTACAGCAGCACTGCCATGAGGGGTCACCTGCTGTCATCAGGGCTGTAGCCACCATGCTTTGAAGCTGGTAGTCTACCATGTTACTCACTCACCTTGCAGTGCACCTGTCCAGTCCGTTTCTCCCTTTGGTTGCAGAGGTGTTATGGGGGACCCATGTTCAAAGCTTCATTAAAGTCAAGGTAAATGACATCCGCTACTCTCCCCTCATCCACCAAAACAGCCTTTTTATTGTAGGCAGTGATGAGGTGTAATTCCAACAATGGTGGCCATTCTGAGTCACTTATTTCATGTACCCAGAAGTAGCTTCCACAGTGACTAGCTCTGTATTTTTCTGTACCCAGGAATTCTGTAAGTCCAGTTTGCTCTTAGATGTCTCCAACTTTACCTTTCTCAATCCTGATGTAGTCTTTCATCCTCATGAATGTGCAGTGGCAGAGAGCCAGGAGGACTGGCTGTAGACCAGGTCTGTGGCAAAGGAGACATAGAGTAAATCAGCCTTCCCCATATATTTTTATCACTAGGTCCTCCTTCTGTTAGGTAGCTGCTCTCACTTTCCTTAATCTTCTTTTGCTGTCATTGTAGCCTTCAGAAGTCCCTGTGGTTTTTACCCTCACTACCACTTTCGAATACAGCCCAACTTTGGCTTTCTTAATGTCGTCCTGGTGTGTCTGACCAATTGTCTCTGAGTGGCTCAACTCTGCATGCGCTTTATTTTGAGTTTCCATAAATTACTCAGGAAGGGCTTGGGAAAGGTTGGGTTTACTTAAGCTGTTTACAAACTTTAGTTACTGTATATTGAATATATGAACTGGTCTACACTGTAGACTGAGAAAAACTTGACCCTTTTTTTACAAGGACAGCAAATTTTAATAAATATTTGCAGCAGTGGAGTTAGCTGTCTTTCAGGCACAGAAGAAGAAGGAAGGAGGCTTTTCCAAAACTCAGCATTAAAATTTCAATGAAAAGCATTACTGTAGTCTGTTTTTGCTCCCAAGATATTATCATGCATTGTCTTCCTTGATGACATTGTATGGAGAAAAATATTCATAGTTGAAGTACACTTAAGAGCTTTAGAAAAGCAGCATTTGATAAATTTTATCTGTAAAACAAACAAAAGGCCAGATGATGAGCATTTAGGAGTTACTTGGTTAGGACCAGTCCTAACTGAATTGGTTTTGGCACTGACAAGAAATTGGTCTTACTCCAATATATGTGAAAATCTATGGAAGAAAATGTCAGTAATTGTCTGTAAGTTTCTTTTCATGCTTTCATAGTAAATTTAAGCATTCATATGGCTTTAATAATTGTTTTGAACAGAAAAAGTGCTATGCATGTTGAAGGCAAGCAAGAGAGTGATATTATGTCTGGGGGTGTGACTAATAAACACTGCAGGGCAGAGCAGCGCTTCCCACAGTCAGTTGCTCAGCAAAAGTTCAGATTAAAGCATTTTTGTGAGGCTTCTCCTGTGGAGATTTACCACCTTGTGTGTACACTTGAGGGAAGAATTCTGTGCTTTGTAGCTCCTCTTTGATTTTTTTACATTGACTTGGTGATCTGTAGTCTCTTCTTTGTTTTTATTGGCTATAATTTACTGCAACAATTTTTCATACTTGCTTTATTAAGTAGGTGATGGGAGCTGTATAGGTAGTTCATGAGTCATATAATATTAGGCAAGATAGGAAAGAAGGGTGGCAAGAACAGTGAGTTTGTTTTTACAATGTTGACAATTATTCACTTTGCTCTTAAGGAATATTGAGTAATTAACACTTGTGTAACACAGACTTATTAATATAATAAAGAAGGACTTTGATTGCACCAGAAGCTGAAATAGGGGTATTGGAGAGCAGCATAAGTGTAATGAAGGGCAGTGCTAAATGCTGGAATGTTGAATGCTGGAGTACCAGTATATTGGGATACTGTGTTGTATTAAAAGAGAAGATTTTTGTTTTACAATCAGTTCTGGAAGTGGTAGCATATGTATTAATGCTTTCCACATGATTGAGTTGTGCAAGAAGTAAAGTATATTATATATGTCCAGAGAGGAACCAGGAGTTTCCGTCCACGCTGCTTATATTTTGGAGGGAGACAAACAAGCAAGAAACTTGAAATAATTATGGAGGGGGAGGGGAGACTGTAAACTGATCATTTAATGAACAATGTAATGACTGAAAGTCTGTTGGGATACAGCTGAAAGGGCATATTGTAATTAGGTCATTTGATGACATGTTTAAGTAGCCATTATACAGTGGAATAGATCTTCCCTGAAGCTCTGCTGAGGGTCAAGGTTTTCATCTTCCTTCCTTCATGAGTTTTTCCTCTTTCCAGATATATTTACATGACATCTATTCATATTGAGATTTCATAAATAGGCATTTTATGTCTGGTAAATCATAATTGTTACTTCATAAATCCTCTACTTTTTATGATCAGTCTCTTGTAGCAATCTCTGCAAAGAGAAGTAAATGCAGATATTTGCAATTTCAGAGCTCCCTGTTTTTAAACCAAGCATGTTTCAATGTATGTATCAGTTATATTTTTAGTATGTGAAAGAACAGTTTATTCTGTTTAAAACTTTCTGACTTGGACTGTAACATAGTCAGATCTAGCAGTAGCTTACATGAAAATAGCATTCTAGAAACTGCATCATTCATTGAAATTTGGCACTTTATTTTTACTATGTCTTGAACATTTAGTTTTTCATGCAGTTGCTCATTAATTATAAATTCCTACTTCTGTGGTTTCTTAAGAAGAGCTCTTAAGATTCTAATTGATAGTTCATCACCTCAAAATCATATTCCAATGCATAGTTTCTAAATTTTTGGAAGCATATTTATGAATGGAAGGAGAAATATTTTCAGCACCAAACTGAACGTTTTTGAGAGGACAAACCAAGACACAATGGAGAAAATGCTTAGTACTCATTTTAAGGATTCTCCTATTAAGCTGCTAATTATGTCAGGCTTCACCTTGTGCTGCAGTACAAATGTGGAGAGTATAGTGCTGCCTTTAACAGATTTAACTCTGAAACAGTAGAAATTAGTGAGGCCTAGGCACCTGTTTCTTGGATATTACTCTAAAAGAAGGGGAGCTCTTATATTTGGAGTAGTAGTTCCAGTCAGGTTATCCATTATGCCTCATCTCCTACATAGTTTTAGCTGATAGAATTCAGCATACTTTCAGGTCAGCATTTTCCAACACTGGATTCTTGTATGTTAAGCCAGAAGATAGCATCCAGTCTGACCTCCAGTTTAAAATGACAACTATAATTTTAGCCAGTCAAACTTAATTGAGGAGATTAATATTAAGGTTACTCATATGCAATAATCAGTGAAAATACTCACATGCAGTACACACCACAAGCCATAGAATTCTTTCCTATTCTTTCCCAAAAAACCTTTAAATTGAACTTCAGGCCTTCCTTACTCAAAGAAGAAAATGGGCATTCAGGATAGCTGTTTTCAGATTATATAATAAAAACAAGGGTGTTGGATAAAAAGTTGCGTGTATGTAAAATCAGAACTTAACCTCTGAATAATTTTAACATATTGGAAAGAAAAGCAAAGATCGTTTTTCTGCTTGCTGTAATGGATATTCTGGTTTGGTTGCTTTGAGGTAGAACTGTCCTGTACCATGCTTACAGTAAGTCTCCCAAAATGCTAAGCTTTCACTTTAAAAATAGATTCTGTAGGAGTACAAAATACTAAGTCAAACTGCATACCACAAGAGCCCATGTCTGCCTGGTGAAATGTTAACGTTAATGGTTTAGAATCAGAACTATCTATTCTGTCTTGCAGAATTCTGCTTTCCAACCAGGTAGTTTTCACAGGCTTCCTGCTTCATGGTAAGCCCTTCCAAATCTCTGCCTAGACCTTGAGAAGATTCTACTCTCTTTTCCACATCTGTGGCTGGTTTGTTCACCTGTTGTGTGCCTTCTCAGGGATTTCCTGTGCACTGGGATCCTGGGCTTGCTGTGTCTCTCTCCACCTGTCTGCTTCTCTCATCCTGAGACTGTAGCAGCTTCCCCTGGCTGGGTATGGTTAGCTGCCTCCAGGGAAAGGGACACTTTCTGTCTTTCATCAGATCTCACCTGAAAGAGTTCAACACACTGGACACAGCAAACAGCACAGCAGTCTTCTTCATGGTTCTTCACCAAGTTCTGAGTGTTTGTTTAATTGAAGAATAACCCACTCAGCACTGAGTACTACAAGTGTGCCCCTGGGTGAGCAGAGCAGTGCCCTGGGGGATACCCCTGCAGATTCTGAGATACCTGGTGTCAGTACAGGAAGAGCATAGCTGTCTGAATGAGCACTTGGCAGGTTAATCCGTGGTCTGTTGTCTCCCCTTTCCGATGTGTCTGCATGGGAACCTGGCAGAATTCCCCAGCCACCACGGTCTGCCTTGGGTTGCTGCAGTGGCCCCACAGCCCTGCAGCTTATGGTTCACCACAGGGTAGTTGCTTTGTGGTGAACCATAGGAAGTCTGGCTTGAGAACCATTGCCAGCTACTCTTTCCAATGCTGGTACAGCGCCAGGAGCAGGGTTCTACAAATAGTAAGGCCAAGGAAATGACATAAATCTAAAAATCACTTATCTAAAATAAACCGCATTCTTTTTCCATTGCGATTTTTCACTAAGGCTTTGTAATAATAACCCATTCCCAAGTGTTGTATTTCTGAAGGACATTTTACTTCCACAAGGAATTAACATCTTCAGCCAAAGCTTGAACTTTCCCTGTGATTATTAAATATGAGATGAACTCCCTACCAGTCTCTCCTATGCTGAGGACTTCAGGGTTTTTTGAGGCATTGTCAACCATTCTAGTCTCCTACCCTGTCATCTATCATACTGTTTCGAAGTGCATACTTAGTCAGCTGGTTTGCATTGAAAGCTTAATTTTATTGAAGTTTAGCTGATGTAACTGGACAGGAATCTTGAATTACAGAAGATAACTATTTTAATATTACATCATCAGCATGGTCTTGTGCTGTAGTCATATTCTCATGAATAGTTCTTTCACTTTGTTTTACCTACAGTATGTATTAGAAACCAATATTTATTTGTTGTTGTGAGTTGTAATCAAGTATAGCAGTTAAATAGCCTGATCAACCTGGCTAGCAATAGACAGGCTGCATTTGATTGTGTTTTGAGGTGGTGTTACTTGATTTATTTTTTAAAGGACATTGCCATAATGTAAGCGTGGGTGAGCATCTCAAATTACATTAAGGGTTATAAAGATTAAAACCAAAAATCTTTTTCTGTTCAACTTACATAGAAAGTAAGCATGGGATACCCATTTGTGTAATTGCAAAGAATCAGTGGTAATCTGGTTAGCATGAAGGCTAGCATTGGAAATGCAGCAGTGTCAAGGTTTGTGTTTGGTATCTTAGCATGAGCTTTACAAGGATCTTGGGATAATGACACTGTGGGACAGTCTAGTAATTGGAGGCTGGCAGCTACACTTTTTATGAGAGTGACCATTTGTCCTTCAGCCTCACTATTTAACTGTTATCTTTCCTTTTTCTGTTTTATTTTTAGGTTATGGTTGCAGTAAGACAGGAGTAATATATATGAATAATTATGATGCTTGCATATTCATTACTTGATTATTAAGCAATGAACAAGTGAACAGGTAATTTTAAAATATGGATTACTTTTGCATGGCAGTGAGCCAAACCTTGCCTTAGGTATTGGTGTTAGATGTGCATTCTACTTGTTTTCCTTTTGACTTGCTTAGTGCATAGCTCTTTTTTTTTAATCAGTTCAAGAACCTGACTAATGATAACAAGCGTGTGCTCTTAGGAAAAGGTTCCTACTTGTGTTTGTAACTTTTTTAGAATGGGAAAAGTTCATTCTATCTTCTTCAGTGTGTTTAGTATATAAAGAGAAGTGTTATGGTTATTTTTATTACAATTCTGTAACAGGAGAAAAGATGCCATTGAACAGGATACATACATGGATTTTAAAGATGAAGGTTTTTAAAGATGAAGATGATTTTAAAGATAAAGATCTAGAACCTGCAAGCTAAAACTTAGGAAAAAAAATCATTAATGTTAAGGCTGGTTAAGCTTTAAATTGCTATTTTTCTTATAATTTGCTGTTTTAAAGTCAAGCTCTGGGTATCTTTCTAAAAAAAGTCATAGGCTTAATTGGAGACAATATCTGCTTTTTTGTTTGTTTAGGTGAGGTGGTATGTGAGTGTTACAGAAGTCAATTTATATAATACTGATTCTTCCACTTGGTATTGAAATAGTTTGGGGATGCATATGTATGAATGATTACAAAATTTATTTGGATGGAGTAATGGTCTACACTGGTAAAGACAAAGTCATCTGGACTAGTGAGCATGGATTTACCACAGTGAAGTCATGCTTGACCACCTCAATAGCCTTCCATAATGATATCACTGGCTTGGTAGATGAGAGAAGAACAGTGGAAAGTTGCCTACCTTGGCTTCAGAGAGGCTTTTGGCACTGCCTCCAATAAGATCCTGATAGAGAAGCTGATGAAGTATGGGCTGAGAGGAGACAGTGAGGTGAAAACTGGCTGAATGGCCAGGTCCACAGAGTAGTGGTCAGTAGTTCAAAGCCTAGCTGGAGTCTGGCAGCTAGTGGTCTACCCAGGACTGAGTACTGGAACCAGTGCTGTTGAACATCTTCGTTAATGATTTGTATGATGGGGCAAATTTGTTGGCGATTCAGAACTGGGTGGACTGGCTGGTACACCAGAGGGTCATGCTGCCATCCATAAGGACCCCCCAAAAGCCTGGAGAAATGAGCTGGCAGGATCAACCTGGAGGAGTGCCAAATCCTACATCTGAAGAGGAAAAACCCCAGACAACACCAGTATAAGCTGGTGGCTGCCCAGCTGGAAAGCAGCTTGGCAGAAAAGGCTCTGACTGTCCTGGTGAGCATGGGCCAGCTCTGAGCCCTTGCAGCAAAGAAGGCTGATGGTGTCTTGGGGCTGCATTACAGTGGTATTATGTAAAAATATTAAAGCTGCATTCTGCAATAAATGATTGCTTTAATAGTTCTGTTACAATGCCAAATTACTGCAAGAAAATTACCATTTTCCGAAATAACTGTCATATATTTTTTGAAAGGTTACTGCAATCTGTTGCCCTACAACCTTGGATGAGGAACATGTAATTATTACTCTTTAGAGTGTGACTTGATTTTCATACTACTACCATTCAGATTTGG
This sequence comes from Chaetops frenatus, assembly GCA_013400775.1. NCBI lineage: Eukaryota > Metazoa > Chordata > Aves > Passeriformes > Picathartidae > Chaetops > Chaetops frenatus. The sequence goes on along the minus strand of VZTR01033855.1, from coordinate 319,730 downwards.
AAGAAAACTGACTGTTGATAGTGTGTCTCAGCTCATATACAATATCCAGATTTTAATTTCATAGTTCAGTTGAGACATTCTTGTCTTGTTTCAGAACAGTAGAAGAAGTAACCATGAAGTCATGAGATATCCAGTCTTTGAAAAAAAAATTTTTGAAAGTACAGATGAATATTTTCTCTGCATGTGTCTTTTTGGGAGGAAAAGGTCCAGCCAATGTTGACGTCCAAAATTAAATTTTTCAAGAAAGTTTGTTGCAAGTAAATATGGAGTAACAGCAAGAACTTTTTTGTTGTTCTGCTTTTGGGGTTTTGTACCTCTGTCCCTGCTGCTTTTCATGAGTGTCCTACTTTGCCTCAGCAATCTTTTGGTGTTTTTCTGGTTCACCGAAAGTGCTACAGAGTTTAGCATTTTAACAGGGTCAAAATCCTGTCTTGCACAGTAGAGTAAACCTTAATTTTCTGTTATTATAATGATAGCTGCTTTAAATTCAAAATAATGAAAGATACTGTAGAGTTTTTTAGACTGTTTTCTACTTCCCCATTAAGTGCTTAATCCTTTAATTCATGGAGCTAATTTAAAGCTAAGAAAGTATTGTAAAACTACAGTATTTCTGTTTTTCAAAATGCTTATCATGTCATGCTGACTTGTTCCAATAAGAACTTCAGCAGGACAAAAATAATGTTTTATTGTATAAGAAGTGCCCCAAACCTCTTTTTTTCTGAACTCTCATCTCTAAAGCCTCATTGAGGAAGGTGTGAAAATCAAGTTGTACTCGCTTACATTTTTCATGTACTGCTTGTAGTATAACCTTAAAGTATGTCCTAGAGTGATCATCTGCCACTAGTCTGTGTTACAATATTTGGAGGTTGACAAAACTTCTTCGCTTAGTGAGGGCACTTGAACTTACTTCTATGCCTGAAGCAAAAGGGCTTCAAAAGCAGCTCTGTAGAAGAGCCATAAAAGAGTTTAAAGCTGTCCCCTCAGCTTGCAGTTGCAGCAGTTTAAACTACCTGATGTTTAATGGTGTAGGGAGAGTTTCTCTCCTCTGCTGGCTGAGCAGCTCCTCTCAGCCTTCTTCCAGTTGTCTCTGCAGCCTCTTCTGACCCCCTCCTCCAATGTCTCTTCTACACTGCAGCTCTTACCTTCTCCCATATACTTCTGGCACAAACAAAGTTCATAAATAAAAAGTATACATTTTTCTCTCTACTTCTAGTTTACTTAAAACAGTCTCTTTTGTAGCAGAATATGGTGTCTAGCAGCACTGCAGCATCTCTTTCAGCCTTGGTATGGTTATTAGCATATAAACATAATTTTAGTATAAAAATTACTGAAAATACTAAAAATATGAGCAACTGATTAAACTGTTCCTTTCTAGAGTGCTTTGTCCTTGCATCATAATCTATTTTACCATGTCTCTATTCAAAAAAAAGCACAGAAAACCTATACATATACAGTGGTACATCTGTTCTTTGAAAGAGTTGGGGATTTTACTGGGCTGTTTGGATGAGGGTATTTATTGGTAGGTGTAATTGTGATACATTCTGCACTTTTTTTAGTGTGTCAGAAGTATGGATATGTTGCGTTGTGGTTGACAGGGAAAGTGGGGAAAATGATCCAGGTCACCAAAGGTCTGAGATGCCTGTGCAGATATCCAGCCTTGTCCATACTGTTATGTCAGGATGGGGAAATCATAGTTCAGATACTTCAGCTGGATGCCTCAAGTTGAGCATGTCTAGGTTATACAAAGCTCCTTGTCATTGTTAGAAAAGCTTGTGCTGTGTTTTATGTTTTTCTGCCTCTTTTTGCATCTTTCATGGCACGTGCACTAGACAAAGAAAGATGCATGGTATGTAATTAACAACTAAACATATGGTGATTGCCAACTATTCTAAAAGGCAAAATAGTATTGAATTAAAATAAAATAAATCAGCAACAAACCAATAAAAAAATCCGCCCCAAACCTGCCACCCACCCCATCCCTTCAAAAAACCAACCCAGACCCAACAACAGAGAAAACCACCTTTTCTACTTTCCTGTCTCTCAGGTTACTAGATAACGGCAATAATCAGATACTGGCTTTATTCCTCTGTATCCTCACATTTTAAGAGTTTATCTTCCTGTATTTCAAACTCTGTCCTTATTTGACTGGAATTGGCAACAAGTTTAAAACCTTTCAGGTAGAGGTGCTAGCAGATTGCATAACCTTGAGAAACTCAAATAAAAAAGGATTAACTTGCTTTTAGCACTGGCAAGAAATGCCAGTATTGCTTCTCTTCTCTAATTTCCTTGAAGAAATCCAAGTTGACATTGCTGAAATGTGATGTTTTTTTTTTCCTTAATAGAAAATACTGTTGCTGAAATACAAGGAGTTCTGGGTTAAAGGGTTGAAGTTTGCCAGTTAGAAGCAACCAAAATATTATTTCAATAAGAAATGTTAAAAAGTGTTAGCTAAAAAATCTAATGATGAAATGTAATCTAAACCAGAGAATTTTAAATTTTAATACTACTTTATTTTGTTGTTTTGTGGGGGCTTTTTTCCCCTCTGTATAATCTTTCAGTAAAATGTGCTTTTTATTTTAGAAGTTCAAGCAGTATCTATGACACTTGTGGTTTGGTTTCAAAAAAAACCAGACGTGGGCATCTGAAATGTGTTTGATATCAGGAGTTCAAGGGTAATGTGTTGAATGGGCTTGCAGGCCTAATGACTGTGTGGCAAACAGTGTAAAACGGCTATTTTAAGACTTTTTTAAAAATTGAATAGGCCAATGCTGCTTAAAAAAACCCAAGTAATATTTAAAATCTTTTATCTTGACATTTCCAAAAAGTGAAGAGTTTCCATTTTCAAAAGAAAGTAACTGCTGTGAACTATCCAGAACTGAAGAGATTGGGAGTTATTTAATAGGCCAGTGTGCAAAGTACTGCATTGGTCTCTTGAGAACATGAAGCGCATATTTACCACTGTTCCCAGTGTTAATACATGGGACAAACTTATGCAGATAAAAGTGCAGGATTAATGCAGCAAGCAGACAAAATAAGAGGATATATTTCTTAAAAGGAGTCAGTGCTAAATCAAGATAAACTCAATAAATTGCAGTGAAAAAAAAATAACTTTTCCTCAGAAGTAATATATATTTATATACATAAAGTAAAATTACTCAGGCTATTAGGGTATGAGAGACAGATGAACCTTCTGCTCCAGAAAGGGTGAAATGAGCCTTTTGAAGTGAAGGCTGAATCCAAGGTGCCTGTTGCTCTTGACAATCACATTGTTAGGAGCATTCACCTTTTCTGGAGACAGGATATGCAGATCTCAAATGGAGTATACCCAGGCACTTGAGAAACACTCCAGCCAGAGTGCTGCAAGCCCAGCTTCTTGCAGATGTACCAGGGCTCCTGCCTTGCAGAGGAAATTGCCACTTCCAGAGGGCAGTTGTTTTTCTGGAGTAGGTTGGACATTGTACAGTTACAAATGCCTTCATTCTGCCTCCTGATTCTCTTGTATTTTACAATTGCCTGTTGTTGGATCCGAGAGATAATTAAGTAATTTAAAAGATTAATTGGTTTCATAACTGAATTTGCATTCCAGAGATTCTGGAATTGCAGGAAGCTATTCATGCAAAAAATGCCTTTGTGTTAGTTCTAAATAGCTCTATAAATGTGAGACCTTATTTGTTTTATGACTGTAGCCTTTAAACAAATAACTTATCTGTTTTCAACATGATTAATTATTTTAAACATTTAGGGTGAGATTGACTGTCAAAGGTGATTAAGATGTTTTTATCTAATATTTTTTCAATACAGGATTTAAAATTTAATTAAGATGTTGCTAGCCAGCTGTCTTTTACATGGAAGAAAATATTCTCTTAGTATACTTGTTTAATTAACGTTAGTTATAGGTAATAGATCCATTGGAGGCTTACATTGTAGCACAGACAAAAAAGAATAGTAGGTGAGTTTGTAATTTTTTGTATTTAAATGAAATGGTACATACAAACTCATAAGTTCCTTGTCATAGGATTTATATGGGCAATTGAATCTGGTTTTTTTATTAATATTGGTAGATCTCAAGGCCCAGCCTGGGATACTGTGCTGTAATGGGTGTCACTTTGTGGTGCAGTGTAATCCTCTATAATTTTTTTCTAATGTAATAAGAATTAGGAAGATTAGGAGTGGAAATATTTATATAAACAAATACCACTTGCCTTAGTTCCCTAAGTCACAGCTGTTTTTGAGATAGAGCATGTGTGCTTTTATTTTGGTTTTGCTCTAGATGGCAATAAGTAATTACAAAGACATCATTGCTTTGCTGTAGATTGACATGGGTATGGAAATGTTAGTACATGGAATACTGATTTAATTTACTGGATGCAGGTTTCTCATAGTTTCTTCTGGTTAGTTTGTATCTGTTGTTCATGAAGTTAGCTTATATGTAAACTGAATTTCTCATATAGCTGTTTATAGTCAAAATGTTTCCAGGAATTTCTTTGGGATAAAATCTTCCATTTTATTAAAAACAGACAAGACAATGGTTGCTAAGCTTGGGGTATACAATATGATTTCCTTTCAAGTTTCAAATATATTTCCTTAGAATTTAGAATCCAGTGAGCTTCACCTGTCTCATCTTCCTTAAATTCAGTTTTACATTTTGTTCCATTTTGTTTGTAGGTGCTCTCCCCACTTTCCTGGTTGCACAGTGGGCCTTTTCCCACTGCTGCTGATGCCCAGATGGTCTCCTTGCGGGAGGAGCAGCCTCAGCCGTTCTGTGGGTGAGTAGAGGCCATTGGGATGGAGGCCTGGACAGTAGTGCCTCTCCTCCTACTTGCTCCTCTTCTCTTCTTGCCAGGCAGCCTGTGAATTCCCCTCAAACTCTACCTATTTCGCAGGCAGCATTTGCATTTCCCTCCTGTTTACAGGCATAGTGGAGGTCTNTTTTTTTTTTTTTTGTCTGGAGAAAAACTCTTAATAGCCTCCCAGTTATGTGGCAGCTCCATGTTAGTCTGTTAACTGCAGTGAGAAAGAAGCATCCATTCCCATGAGTCTCTCAGTATCTGTGATTCCTTCCATCAGAAATCTTGGTCACAAAGCTAAAAGACCACTAAGTGTTACAGGTCATGGCTTGAAGGTATTCTGGTGTTTCTTCTTCTTCATTGATCTGTCACTGATGAAATCTGGAGTCCAGCTTTGTTAGTAAGAATTGGTGGAAGCGTGCAAGACTGCTAGTTAGCAATGGGTATGGGAAGAACTAACAAAACTTCTTTCTTTTTTTGTTGTTGTTTTGTTTGTTTGTTTTTGGGTTTTTGTTTTGTTTTGGGGTTTTTTTTGCTTTGATTTTGTTTTTGTTTTTTTACAGTAGGGCTCCTGTAACCTGTGTGGTTTTGGAGGTGCCTAGCTAAAAGAAAATCATAGGTTGAAAACAACATATTCTGTTCTGCTTCTTTTTAAAGACCAGTTTCTTATCTGTTGTCTGAAGTATTTCAACAAGATATTTAATCACTGATCATGAAGTTTTTCATGTTGGTTAGAAGTGGTACTTTGAAATGGTACTTGATTCAACAAGTTAGACAAGCTCTCTCAAACTATCAAGTTTTTGCTTTCTTTAAGTGGCAGGATTAAGTCACCTTCATGCTGAGCTTTACTTTTTTTAGGATTTCTCCATTTAGGATTTGCATAATGCTGTCTTTAAAATAAGCCAATGTAGTTCAAAAGCTATATAATAGCTGTTAGTACTAGATGAGCATCTTAGAGGTTCATATACTCAAGATTTAGTGACAATAATCTGTTAAAGCATTTAGTAAATGGGTGCTTGAATTTGTGGGCCAGCAGTAGATAATAATTTGTGGCAACTGCAAAGCTGCTTAAATGAGAATCTAAAGAGGGTGGTGGTAAAAGGACTGTTGCCGTTCCTTAGCATCTTCCTTACTTAAAATAAGTACCTCACATCTACAAAAAAATGTGTGAGCAAGCAAAGTAGGATAAGAGGAGACTTCTGAAATAGAAGTACTTTGAGGTGGAGAAGGCTTTCATGGTACCTGGATAAGTATTTTGTTTTACATTATACAAGATTATTTCACCTTTTTTTAAGGCTACATCATTTATTAGAACCTCTGTTCATTTGCCTAATTAAATAGTACTCAAATTTGAGCACTCACTGTTTGAGTTGAGTAGTGTTTTACAGAATTCCATGTTATATACAAGGCTGTAGTCAATTGAAGTGAATCCTTACTCAGGACAATATGAGAAATGTTAAATTCAGATTAAAAACAAATATATTGTTTATAAAATGAGATTTACTTAACTCATGGTTATGTGGAGCTTTTCTCATTTCAAGTTGTAGCTGATATAGAAGCTTGGAAGAAATTTTGTCCTCAGTGTCCTTTTATGGCTGATGTTTCTTTACCTCTGTCTTGATCTTGATCGCACATTACTTCTTGTTATCCTTTACTCCTTCTCTGTACTTTATTTTGATAGGAAAAATACTTCCAGAAAAATAGTGTGATTTAACATGTAACGTTTAAACTGCTGTGCAGTCCAGCATTAAGTAATGTATTGCTGCTGTTCTATTAATATGTTAGAAAATATCGGAGGTTAAAAAAAATCAGTTATTGATACCATCTAGGGTGGTAAATCATAACAGATGTTATTTGGAGATGCTTGTGTCTTGTTCTTTTAATGAGTTCTGCAGACAGCTGTAGCACTGTTGTATGAGTTAAATGATGAATGGTGGTGGTGTTTTAATTATAGCCTGAGTGGCTAAGTGGTGGCTTACATTTTTACATTTTTGTGCTTGTTTTTACATGTCTTGATCAAAAAAGTAACTTAATAAAAGTTAGAGGCTAAGCATTATCTGTACACAAATTACTATTATATCATCATTTTTATCAGTCTTTTTGGTTGATATTACTAATGATTCTGGCTAATTTAATTATGTTTTAGACAAATGTAAGACTTTGGGAGGGGTGGGATACTCTTATCTATTCAAACTAACACATTCAATGCACAAATACCATGTCCACATAGTGAATGTAGCTATTCGGTGTCTGTGAAAGGAGTCATCCCTGTTTTAAGTGTCTGATGCTAAGATTTCTAGAATTCCTTTGCACAATTATGTCCCTTTTCTCTGTGTGAAAAGATCTTTGCAGTATGAAGCTACATACTACACATTTGTCAGAAATGTATCCTGAAAACGGTTTTTCACTATTGGAATGATGGCTGAAGGTGGTACAAAAATTGCCTTTGAATATATTTTCAATGCCACTATAAAAACTGATGGGAGAGAGAAATGGTAGATGTGTGTGCTTGTGTTTATCTGCAGCGTTTGACTTCTTAGCGAGCAACAGGAGTGATTTCTGTTGCAGGGAAACTGATAGTGGGCAGGTGGCCAAAGCTGCTTTGGCTTGCTGAGATGCCGCTGAGGAGCAGGATGCTGACCGAGTCCAGCTCGGGATTGTTCTGGGATGTAAGTGAGCACGCAGCCCTGCCAGCTTTCCCTCTGCTCTGTGGTGCCAGCTGCCTGCAGCAGCGGTGTGGGCGGTCAGACGCCTTCCCTGGCACAGCCTTCAGGTGGAGATCTGAACCGTGGTGCTAATCCTCTTCTGTTTACTCTGCCTCGCACTAAGGGAGAATTTTTGCGTTTACTGTGACGCTGAATAAAAGCCATTTACACAGTATGATACTCCTCAACTTTATCACTTCTTCCACTCCTTTAAGCTTCTCCCAAACTAGGTTTTTGCACATCTGATGGTAAATTTTTTTGGTAGCACAAGACTTTTTTTGATATTGATTCGACCTTCAGGCAGAATTGTGTCAGTCTCTTCAGCTGCCCAGCCAAGCTGTCTGATACTCTAGTCGGTTCTGCGTATTTCATATCACTGTCTTCATTAAAAATCGCAGTAGACGTTAATTTGAATATTTCTTCTCCTACATGTGCTTTTATGGACAAAGTGGATGAGTTCATTGCTTGTTTGCTTCTGGCAGTACCATTTAATGGAGGAAGGATATACTTGGAGCAGGCGTGTGAAACGCAGCTGAGGGTTGCCTGGGGGGCAGAGGAGGCTTTGACCCGCTTGCAGGTTTGTTTTGATGTGTTCTCGATTCGTGGCTTCCAGCATGTTTCTGAGCACCAGACTCTGTGGCAGGCTGTTCAAAACATTGACTTTTTCTCCATTAGCTGCATCTTTTATTTCTTAGCTTCCTGTGGCTTCTGTGGTGCTGTTGGTCCCGTCAGGAGACCAAGCCAGGGAAGTTTGCACAAGGAAGGCCTGCGGTCAATGCCAATGATTCTCACTATGCAGCTTTGCCTGCTTGAACATCAGGATTATTCTCAGTCTTTGCTGTGTTCTGCAGTTGTGCCGTTCCTCATGATCTATCAAACATAATTAACTCTGCCCAAATTTTTTGTACCCCTGAGTAACTCTTCCATCTCCAGACAAAACAAGTGTTTCTTGTTCCTTTACTTTCAGCCACTTCAGTGATGCTGCCTGAGAGAGGTGTTCTTGGCTACTTCTGTAGGCCCGGTGCAATAGCAAACACCTTTTCTTTTGAATACCGTAGAGATTTTTTGGTTGATCTTGATATGTGTTTCTTTCTCATTCACATTTGTAGTGATGCAGAGAAATTAGAATATGACTGAAGAGATTTGAGTACTCCAGAAATATATTTTTCTGAGAGACAGTATGGTTTTTCTGGAGATAGAGGTCTGCTAGCTTTTTTTTCCCAGCAATCTTAATGCTAATGATTTACAGTTAACAGTAATAGGACAAAAATCCACTAATACATTGCAGAACTGTTATCAGTAGCAGAAGATGCATGAATAATAGCGTGGCAAATTCAATGATGATTGTAATGAGTGGGTTTTCCATAATTTTCTGGGGGGTTTTTTTATGTGCATGCATGTGTGTATATATGTATACATATATCTATAAAAAACATAAGCTAAGCTATAGACCCATCTGACTAAAATTTTGTGATGTGATGCAGCACTGTTTCATAACCTACCTAAAGTAGTCCATTGCTTCTGGATCATTTCAAAGAACGACTGCATGTATTTCCAATGTTATGCACAGTTCAGCGTATCTGGGGCAAACCAGTATGCTGGTGAGAAATACACACTGGTAATGATAATGGAACAGAGTTGGTGTCGGTTCTGTTTTCCCCAAAGTTTAAACTAGTAATATAGCAATTGCTTTTTTGTTGTTGTTATTGTAGTCAATGATATTTAGCTTTGTTTATTGTAGAGTAACATTAAGGCAAACTTCTTTATATGTAGTGAAGCTGCTATATGGTGATGCTGAAGGGATTATATATCCAGGATTAAATAAATTTATGTTGTAAGCCATGGGCATTTCCAGTTGTCTGAACTTCTGTTTGTATAAATGGATTGACAGTTTTATTCATTAACACTTTTCTCAAGTGTTTTTAGATTTAATAATTTATTTTCTTTCTTCCATCCTTGTACTTTAGAGTAGAATATTAAACATTGTTGTATGTAATAGTTGTTTACAGTTTGAACTACTAAAAAATTTTTCCAGGTCACTGTATATTGAATTTCCATTTGTACATGTATTTTCTTTTGCTGTTTAATTATGAAGAGGTGTTACTGGCTATGCATATGAATATTAAATAATTTTAAAGCTTTGATTTTTAACATTAATCAGAAAATTATTGGCAAAAAGGTTTAAAGAGAAGCTAACTTTACAACACAGAAGAGATAATTCTAGGATAAAATGAAGCCCTGAAGTA
>VZTR01033855.1:292743-309824 GCA_013400775.1 Chaetops frenatus | reverse complement strand
AAAAAAAAAAAAAAAAAAAAAAATTTAATCTGAATAAGCTTCAATCATAGGGTTTTTTTTTTTTCTCTTGTACTATTTTGATTTGCTATTCCTAAACAATGGGGAAAAAAATAAAGACTATCTTGTTTGAATTTCTTGTTAGGAAAATTTCAAGTTCACTTGATATTAGGATGTTGATTTCTGGTATGAGCTTGGAAACTTAGTTCAAGTAGGCTGATTTGATTGCTCCCATATCCATAGAAACTAGCACGGTGTCCATGGGATGTTTATAGCCTCTGTTACTGGACACAACAAAGAAATAGCGTACACATGGCGTAACATCCAGCCAATTATTTCAGGTCTGTGTAGTCATTCTGCTGTTTGTTTGTTTAGTATTAAAAAGGTATGGAAATACCTTCTGTCTTCTCTAATAAAAACTTAGTTTTTACCATCTGATATTAGGGAAAAGCCCGTCTTAGTTATCATTCTTGTCTATTGCATTTTTACTTTTTCAGAGAAATTGCTGTGCTTTATACATCATTGGATTATGCATTTTGCTTCTGCATTCGGACATGTGCAGTTGCTTCCATTATATCATGCCTGGTACAGTAACTAAACCCATAATGTAATGGGGAGGGTGCCTTTAGTCTCAAAGTAGTCTCTTTCCTTTTCAGTGCTACGAATTAGTTCTCTTGAAATCTGGTGCAATTATGTTAAAAGCTTCCTTTTTAATTTATACTTCTAAGAATCTCATTTATGAGCACTGCTTCTTCATGTGTTCTCTTCCTATATTTTTTCTTCAGTCAGCATTAATGAGTCTTTAACTCTGGCAGGTTTGGGCTGAAACCAACAAGAAACGACTTCAAAAAAAAAAAAAAAGGTGAAAAGGAATCCCAGCAGACAGCAAATGACACAATTCTTAGTGTTTGTGGCCAGCTAGGAGTGTAAACTTAAAATGTTTTACTTGTTAGGGTGTGACTGCATGTGTTTACTCCTCTGCCATATGATCTCTGAGGGCTAGCTTGTGATGTAAAGTCCTTACAATTAAATTACTTTTACTTCTTAAGAGCACAGTGTTTATTCCACCACTGATGGAATACCTCAGGTGCAGTACGTAATCTTAACAACCTGGTTTTGTTTGTAATAGTTAACGGTGTTTTTCCTATCAATAAAAAGTTCATCAGGATTTAAATTTACGTCATTTTGTGCTGCTCTGTGAAAATGTCTTTGTATGAGAACTGAGTTGACTTTCACTGTTATTTTGCTGATGTTCTGCTGACATTTGAGGCGAGTAAATGTACACTTAGGAGCTTGCCTGGTTTCTCTTGAAGTTTGTTGCTGAACCACTATGGCAGTTAAAAAGTACTTACTAAAAGTGTAACATTTTAACACACTTGTCTCAGAAAGCATGGTCCATATGCGTAAGCACAATGGATAACTTTGCTAGTATGATACCGATGATGTCAACATAACCAGCAGCAACTAAAGTTGTCTGAATTTTGGTGGGTTAGGCCATTAGGGCACTGCTTGTGGTTATTTTTTGGCACAGCCATGCTATCTGTTACAAACACACAAGTACACTGGGTGTTCTCTGTATGTTAGTGACTAGATCAGGACTCTGATATCATGTTTCAGGTGCAAATATAGTATTAATAGCCTCTCAGTTATATTCTTGTCTGCAGAGGATATTTTGACTATTACTGTCTGTCTGTCCTTTGTCAAATCTGCTTTCAAGCTAAGGATTAGTTCTAGTTTTTGTGGTTCAGCATGTATACTTTTAAACGTAACTGAACGTACCACTGCGAAGTTGTAAAAGGATGGAAGAGGTGTGTTTCCTTCTGCTGTTTGTTTCTTTGTGTGTATGGTATGGGATGGGGCGAAAAGGCTGTCACACCTGCCCTGATCATTGCTGTGCCCTTCCCTTGCATTCTTGGTGACGTTTCCTATGTGAGAGAGGTAGGGAGGGAGAAAATTACAAGTAGTGTTGAGATAATCTAGCAATTGAGATATTTTTGTTGCTTTAAACATGTAAATTGAAGTGCTTTCTGCTACATCTGCTCCTGGCTGATTTAAAACCAAAGTAAAAACAACAAAGTGCAATCGCAGAGCGAATAATAAAGTTTAGGTTTTGTTTTTTCTTTGAGGGTGTTTTATTAAGTACATTTTAATATTCATGATTTAAAAAAAAAAAACTCAGAAGAGAAGAACTCTGTACCTCAGATTTAAGTTTGGCATTGATGATTTTTGTATTTGGAGATAACCAATAGGGACTCTGTATTTATTACATGCTTTCTTTTACCAGATGTCTCTTTAGTTTTTGATACGACATTATCTGTCAAAATAGACACTGCTTGTAGTTGACCAGGATACAAACCATTCAAAATATGTTTGCAAAAGTTCAGTAGAGATTTAAGAAAAACCTTGCCCATCTTTGTTCTTAGAGGATTCAGTGGGCTTTTGGACGTGAAAAGGCAAAAGAAAATTTCATGCAGTCTTGTAACTCTGTGTTGTCAGGTATAAGGCTTGAAAGCAAGGATGGACTTTTGGGCTCTTTCTTCTCCCCTCAAACTTGGACAGTGCATTGGATGGACATTGTTTGAATTAAATGGAGTAGGGATGGGATCTGAAGAAGGAGAGAAAAGACTGAAAGAGGGAGAGGGCTAGGCAATTAATCATGAGGTGAGTGGATGGTGAGGGAAATGGAGCAATTCAGAAAGGAAGAACTAGAACAGCTGTGCGAGTGATAAGGACTTTTGTTTGAAGATGAGATGGGGAAGGAAGATATGCAGTTTTGTGTCTTTGTACTTTCACTTTCTGCAATTCAAGCTTCGAATAATTTACAGATTTCATATATTTACCATTCACTTACCAAGTTGAGTCACTGTAATGTTGGTCCAGGTTGAAATTCATTACTTACTCTGCCTTACAAGGTATTATCATTAGAAAATATTTGCAAGCATTGTAAATCTGTGGTGAATCTAATAAATATTGTTCCTATTAATGAATTAATACAACTCCAAATAATGTAAATTCATATTCTATCCTAAAAATAAATGCAACTTTCTAAAAGAAGTGTTGTCTCAAAAATCCTTTAATTCATGTGGTACATGTAGAGTTACATTCAAAATTATCTGTAAATTCATCTTGTATTGTGTATGTTTTTAATAGTCTTCCTGTTGCTGTCATGGAATAAAAAATGTTTCTGCATTTAATTATTTACTAGGCAACAGTACTTGGGCTTGGAAATGCGTAAACTAATGTGGATAGGGTTGGTGTGGAAACTTAAGTGAATTGTTAGGGAAAACATTCTGCTGAAAGAAAATATGGTATTTAGCTAAATTCTAGTTCTCTTTGAATATCTCAGAATAATCAGAAAGGGTTAATCTCTTAAAGAGCTGTGCTTAAGGGTGGGTAAAGCTGTGTGCTTTCACTAGGATACTGTCTTGCAAGTTGACTTCTGATGTTACCTTGTGCTAGTTTAGAGTGGTAGAGAGTTCATTTTCTTGATAGGACTAGGGGACTATGATTTGGATTTGTGATGAAATAGTTGTGATAACATACTGGTGTTTTAGGAATTGCTAAACAGTGTTAACATGTGTTAACATGCTTCTCGTGTTGCCCCAGCAGTGGATTGTCTGGGTGTGCACAAGGAGCTGGGAGGGGACATAGCCAGGACAGCTGACCCCAGCTGCCCGGAGAGATATTCCACACCATACCGTGTCACTCCCAGCAACAAAACGTGGGGAGGAGGAGAGAGGTTTGCCAGCACTGCCCTTTCTCTGGGACTGGCTGGAGTTCAATAGGTTGACTGTTGATGAGCAATTGTGGGATTTTTGCATTATTTGTGGTGGTTTTGTTTTTTGTTTTTATACTACTCCTTTTCTCTTATTAAACTGTCTTTATCTCAACCTATGAGTTTTTGCACTTTTGCCCTTCAGTTCTCTTCCCATCCCATTGGTGAGTGGGTAGTGAGCCAGCAACTGTGTGGTACTTGTACTGCTTACTGGGATTAAACCATGAGATAATTTCAGTTCACTTGTGAAGGTTTATGAAAATGAAGTCTTGAAAATTTTGGCTGATTATCTGTTGAACATTTTGAGTTAATATGAAATAATAATCTAGACTCTCACATGCTTTTAAGATCTGCCAATGGTTGTATAGATTCCTCTATACGTGCTTTAGGGGTTTGCTTTCTCATTTGGAGACTTCACCATACTCATGTTAGGTTTGACATTTTGCTTCTCTATTTCACTTTGACTTCTTATTCTGGAATCTGAAGTATTACAGAAACTGTGTGTTGGATACTACTGCTCGTGAAGTTGAATCACTCCAGTGAACTTGAGACTGCAGTGAGCCTGCTAGAGTTGAAATCTTTCTACTCCACACATATGTATTGTAACATGATGTTTGGGTGTTGTTTAATATGCATATTGTTTGGTTTTAATATACAAGATTCTAGTGTCCTATCAGTATGTCCTCAGTATGTTTTCTTTTAAAGTCCAAGCAGTATTTATTTTCTGTTTAAAAGTAAAATAAAAAAATTATTGCAACTTTAAAAGGAGAGAAAAAAGGTTCCAGTGTTCCTGTTCCTCAGTGATGCGTTTGCCATATAGTCTTGCTTAGTATACAGATCTGAACTTTATGTATGTGTAAAAATACAAATATATTAATATACTATTTATGTTGTACTGAATATTCTAATAATGTTTAAATATATTATATATAAAGAAAAATAGTACTTGAAATCTATGAAAGATAGAGGTACTAAAAATTTACCAAAATAATTTGCATTTTGCGCCATTGTAAAATAGATCATTATTTTTACCTAATTGTAATGTGATAGTGTTATGGAAGCACAGGAGTTATGTAGCTATAGCATCTGAGCCTTGTTAGCATAACAAATGTCACCCACTTACTGTTGGCCACTGTACAACTTTATTTTCAGATGACTACTACACTGCTATGTTTTGTAATAATAACTGCATCCACAATTGGAGCATCTGTGTGACTGGAATTACATGGCAAACACAAAGCTGTGGCTATGGGCACAAATGCAAATGTATTTGTTATATTCCAGTGTTTGTCACAACCAGGTCTTTTTTTGGAGGCAAAGGCTTTGTAGTGGAAATGAAAATTATTTCTTATTGAAAATCTTGTACTCTTAGTGTTGAGTTCTTAGAAGAAGAGAAAATGTTACTGCAGGCTAGTCATTTATGTAGTTAAACACAGTGTAGGTATAAATAATACATATCTGTGTAGTTATTCTGTGTGGTCATTTTGATTTACCACAACATGTGTGGTAAACCTCAATGTAATCAAAAGTTGGTGATAGCTGCACAGTGATTGTTAGTGAAGGTGGGTGTGTTAAGATGGAAGAATGTAGCCTGTTGTATCAGTTTGGTATGCTGGGACTGGGCTCCTACTTGACTGTATAAAGGTGGCTGTGTCTCTTCAGACTTGTCTGGACAAGAGTGGGCATCTGAAGAGGGGCTGCACTGGCTGAGTAGAAGTGTAGGGCATGATAACTCCCAGACTGTGCCACCCTATTGGGTGTTGGGCTTTCTGCTTGGAAGCAAATTAGCTTCTAGGATAACTTAAGTTTACATTAAATATTTAGGGACAAATTTATCTTGGAGTTGAGGGGAAGAGTACTATTATTTTTCTGGAGTTGTTATTCAATACAGCACACCCCCTGCACACCATCCTCAAGCATTAGAAATAGCAATGCTTAGATGAGAGGGAAGGTTGGCATATTTCACCCTAATGCTTTCTGGCACCATCCCCCTATGTCAAATCAAGTTAGTAAATTATTGAAGACGATATGTTAACTCTAGGAAGAAGCTGATTGGCACATTAGTGTCTATATGGCTCTCTTTTAACTAATGAATTAAGCCAATTTCAGAGTTAATATTTAGATCAAGGGCAGAAAAGGGCATCTGATCTGGCTCAGTGGGGATTATATTGCATACCAAAACTGTGAAGGCTGGATGACAAAATATTAGGCAGGACTGTTTCCTTCATAAACCAAACAAATTGAAGTTCCTAATAAAAATAACAAATACTTCTCTACAAATAGAGCAGTAAACATAGTGAAGTACTCTGAAAATTTCCTCTTGTTTATTCAGGATTTATCTACTACAGGTAAAGTTTAATTCAGGTCACAGTTTAAGAGATGAGGAGCGCATAAACTTTCCACTGCAGTAGCAATTTGTGGACAAAATTAATTTTTATCTTTTGCAGTGCATAAGCCTGTGCTACTGCTGAACGTGTGAACAGTTTAAGGAGACATAACTGAGATAGGTAGAGGATAAAAACTGAATCCAAGTTATAAATATATGTCTTTGAACTTTCCTTATCACATTTGTTGGCCTTAAACGTCTAGCTCCAAAGTGAAATAATTAAAGATTTTGAAGTTTCTGTTTGGCTGGTGCCAATGATGGGATAGAAAACCTACCTTAAAACGCTTTATTATGCTAAATAGTATACTGCTTTACTATAATAAAATGCCCCTTTGGGGCACTGTGTTCCTAGTTGTAGGGATTGTTTTGCCGTCTTGAGAAGCTGGTCGGGTTAGGAGTTGGGGGCGCATGGCGAGCCCGCGGTGTGCCCTGCCCGGCGGTGCGGGGTGCAGGGCGAGCCCGCGGTGTGCCTGCCCGGCGGTGCGGGGTGCAGGGCGAGCCCGCAGTGTGCCCTGCCCGGCGGTGTGATGTGCAGGGCGAGCCCGCGGTGTGCCCTGCCCGGCGGAGCGGGGTGCAGGGCGAGCCCGCGGTGTGCCCTGCCCGGCGGTGCGGGGTGCAGGGCGAGCCCGCGGTGTGCCTGCCCGGCGGTGTGATGTGCAGGGCGAGCCCGCGGTGTGCCCTGCCCGGCGGTGTGATGTGCAGGGCGAGCCCGCGGTGTGCCCTGCCCGGCGGTGCGGGGTGCAGGGTGAGCCCGCAGTGTGCCCTGCCCGGCGGTGCGGGGTGCAGGGTGAGCCCGCAGTGTGCCCTGCCGGCGGCGGCCGCCAAGTGCAGCCCGGGCTGCGGGAGCAGCGCTGCCAGCCCGACGCGTTCCCCGCCGCGCTGCTACACAGCCTCGGCATCCCTCCTGCCACAGCCGTGCCTCGGCAGGAGCTGGGGAACACCGTCTACAGCCAGGAGACGTTTTGTTCAGTCTAAAGATAATGAAGAAGAAGAAGGGACTTTACGGTTTTCAGCGGCCTCGTATTTGGTCGCAGAGGAGATGTAGGTAGGTGCTGCTGCACCAGGGTGCACAGTGGAAGGTTGAGAAACATCAGACGTCAGCTGCAACAAGAACATGCCGCTTACATAGTGGGATGTGGGAGGGATAAGCTTCCCGCGGAGGAAGTGGAACTGCCGTCCTCAGGATTGTCTGAACTGGCCTGGACCTGAGCAGCTGACTAGCATCAGCTTTGCTCAGAGTAGGGGATGGGACCGGGTGACCTTTGGATGTCCACTTGGACTGGAATTACTCTGCAGTTGGCAGACTTGAAAACGATAGATCCTCACCTAAAGTGACCTATAGGCTCAGACTTGCCTTGAAAGTTCTGAAAGTACTTGTCTTGGGGAAAATGCTCAGAAATTTGACTTAGTGACACCATTCTTGAGAGCAGTTCTGGACTGCTTATTACCTGCAGGGGTTTGTTTTTCTCTTTCCCTGTATGATGTCAGTTGGAACAGGTAATTTCTGTGAGACATGAGTACATTACAAGATGATACCTATGAGACATTAATCTATTACATAACCTGGTTCGTTTAGCTGCTGTCTATATCGCCTATGTCTTTGTTCCTAGGGTGCATTTGAAATAGCTTACAAATTTACTCCATAGAGCTCATCCTGCTGGGACAGTAGTTGACTCTTCTACCTTTTCTTAGAAGCAACTCCCATCTCAAAAAATTGTTCGGGAGCAATTAACAAAAATGTATTTTCTTGCAGTCTTGTTTTGTTCTGATCAGAATAGTATGATCCTAACAAACTCTCTAACTGCATATGGGTCTATAGCCTAGGGTGTAATGGCTAATTTAAAGAAGAGAAATGGATCATCATGCTTTGGTTTAGACTGAATTTTGCCTACCAAGAACTGAGTGAGTTGAAATTTCTTTGCCAAACACCAATTCACAACTACTTGCCAGTGACTGACTAGTGAATATGCGCTTGTATGGCCTTCTTTTCAATTGAATCGAAAATGACTACTGGGATGCAGTTTTTCTATTGAAGAAAAACTTGTCAATTTTTTCTTGCATACTCAGAATTTTTAGCTGCTAAAAAACATTTTCAGATACATAATAAAAGGCTGGAATTTTGTTTGGTTGGAGTGGTTTTTTTGTACCACCTAAGAATCTTGACTGAAAAAAGGATTGTGTGTTACACAAAGCATGATATCACATGCAGGAAAAGTTCCCCTGCACTTGTGAAGAAATTGTGTTGCTAAAAAGGATGGTAAATTGGGGAGTGAAACAATCAAAATAGCTTGTCTGAATTTACTGAAGCCAGGAGTAGAAACTCAATCCAGTTAAATGTGGTCCTGAAATTTGGTCCTAAGTCTTCTTAACTTTCTGTCCATTGGAGCATCCTTTCTATGTATGTTATTATGTGTCTCTTGGTTTGGATAGTTCAGTATTATATATAGGTCTCTGTTCCTTTGGTCATGTTTTTGTTCATTTTCTTCTCTTTTTGTGATGAATTTCTAAAAATTTGGTGTTGGGTGATTTTGTTTGTTTGGTTGGGAATGGTTTAGTGGGGTTTTGTTTGGGGTGTTTTTAAGTCTGTGCTCTTAGTTGCCACATTGTAATACAAGGAACAAGAGACAGTTTAAATCCACACAAGTTCTTGTAAGTCCTTTCTAAGCCAAGCATCTAAGGCAATTTATGCTAACTGAATAATTGTTCCTAAGTCTTGCTGGGTAAATAATTCATGTCATAAGACAGTCTTTCCATGTTTCTGAAATGGTGCATTTACAAGTTATATAAACTTGTACTGTCCACTCTTATGTGATCTAAGTGTTGCTTCTTTTTGTGGCATAATAGAAATAGTAGCTGAACTTGACATTTAATCAGCTTAATTTTTACTTTTTAAACTTTTTTTCTGAAGCATTCAGTGCTTAAATATATTTTAAAATGTCTTCCAATCTACAGCATAATTCAAGAAAATTATGTGAAATGGTACAAGGCCAGTTATTAAAATCTTGCTTTATAGGACATTAGTAGGTTAAGTGCAAGAGATTTATTCAACTGACTAGCTTCGTTTCCTTTGAAGCATCCATTTAAGGCATTAATGAGTCATAGTGCATGGGGAGGGTATGCATGTAGTAAGAAATTCGGAGTAAAAATTCTAACTTTCTTCTAGTGTATTTCAATTATTCTTTCTTTTTATGCTGGTAAGATTCTGAAGGCGTGTTTCACTAGGCATGCAGGTGACAGAATTAACATCTTTGCACTCTATTTTGCTATTACTGATCTATCAGTATTACTTAATCTTGTCTCTCCTGCTTGGTTATATTGCAGAGGCTTCATATAAATGTCAGTCTTGATCCAGATTTTCATGGAAGTAAGTACTTATTCTGTGTTGAGGAAGTACATGCATTGCATAGATTGAAAGAAAGATTAAAGCAAAATGGTTTGATTGTCAGCGGTAATACTTAGTGGCATGTTTTGCACCCTATTCTTTTTGTTGAAAAAAACACGTTAATTTTGAGTTGTGCTAATGACAAGCCTCCTTTAAAACTTACCTCATTAATACTGCCTTTGTTAGCAATTAGCACCTACAACTGCTTTAACTAAAGACCTGATTTTTTTTTTCATTTTTTCTCATTTACTTCTGTTGCTGTTTACTGTGGGGGCTGGTGTTCACTGGGGCGTACTGTGGAGGAGATATCTTAAGAGACATGTGAGATACTTCATCATGTAATACTAGATTTTATTCTCTCTGCTGTCTTTTTCCAGCCAGATAGAAGAAAACAATGAAATCTCTGCTTTAAAGTGTGTAAGCATCAGTGTCTGTGGTATTTGATAAGGCTGTTTGGTGGCTTTTGCATTCTGCTGTTATCTTGTTGAATGTCAACAGACTTTCCTGGTTAGCACTGCTCAGGCTTTGCTCAGTTCTGCAGTGCTTGGCCTGCATGAAGGAATAAATTCTCAGTCTTGGGATTTCTTGAATGTATTGTGTGAGTTTATAGGATCAGTGCAGTATCATGGTTGGAAGGATCATTGCATCTTTTGAGAAAAAAATTTCTTAGTGTTTGCTAGTAACCTCAACTCCTTTCTTCTATTTTCATTAGTCTGTTTCAAGCACACTGAACTTTCATTTTGTTCACAATAGCTCTCAATTAAAATTCTGGTCTTGCTGCTCATGTTGCCTCCCAGGATATGTTTGTGAGGTAGAATCCACTCTCAGTGTATGCACGAGAGTGTACAGAGCCAGTGCCTTCCTTGGGACACTCAGTAGATACTGTTCAAAACTGCATTTGCCATCTTCCCACTTCTAGGTTTTTTCCAGGTTTGACAAGAAGTCTGTCCTCACCAAGTACAACATTGGTGTCTCTTTACTGTTTTAAAGATGCTAATAACTTTTGTGGATAATGTGCCATCTCCATACTTGACCAATTTATTAATAAACCCATATGCCTTGTCTCTGGCCACAGGATCACATACTCTAAAGTGTGCTGCAAACCTTTACGGGGAGGATTAATGTACATGGATTGTCTACTGTTCTTTGCCATGCACTGTACTGATTTTGATCTAAAAATGGAATGACTTTGGAGGTGACTGAATCCCAAACTTCTGCAAGGGGTGCCATCATGGGAATCTTGCAGGAAATAGTACTAATTTCCTTCACTTAGGAAGTGCAACTATATTTGCAGTTTCCTGGCAGTAGCTTCTTCCATGATGCATAATGTTCCATAATGGTATGTAACCAGTATTTTAGTGCTTGTAAATTTAATCTGCATTCAAGGCTTAGGCTTAGCCAAACTGCCCTGAGAGATTTTGCTAATCTAAAGCTTCTTCTTCTGAATTTCCTAGTTTTTTCTTGTTTTAGTTGTGTCATGGAAATTGCTGTGCAAAATGGCACAAATATGCTTTCCCCTTAGCATTTAAGAGAAAGTAATGTTTTGTATTAAGGTAGATTTTTTACACAAAATAAGTACATTGCTGTGTATTGTACTGATGGAGATGTATAATAGGAAAGACATAAAAGATATGAGGTTTACTTTAAAGAGACATAAGCAGTAAGTGGATAACTTATGAGGAGAGATCAGTGAAGAAGAAAGAGTAAGAAAAGCAGAGGATGAAGAATCACAGAAAGTGTCTGAGCCAGGATAATTTGTGATACTTTTTGCTGGTTATGATTTTAAAAAAAAATCTAAACAATACACTTGGGGAAAAACAGATTACCATGCTTGCAATCCTCTGGATCATTCCCCTTTAAGCTGCTCTTGAAAACAAACTTTGCAGGTCGTTAATATACAACTGTATGCTTCAAATGAGATCAGAAACTGAATCTAATTAAAGAACATTGCAGCCAACAAAGTTCTGAAATTGAGAGATTATTTTTATATATTTGGCATAGGATTGTTGGTCTTTTTCCAGACTTGCTGTCTTTTGTTTGTAATACAAGGTGTTGGCTTTCATCCAGTTTGAAACAGAGGGGTCCAAGTTTAATGACTACTGAAGTCAGCAAAATACTTGTACTAGTGTTAACACAAGCTCAGTGCTGTGTAAACTGACTTTCTGCTTTTTTGTAGTTTAGACATTTAATTCCCTCTGTGGGATTTTGCTGCTTTAAGGTAGAATAATAGGTGCTGCAAGGAAGTGGTGATATCTAGTAGCATTTAGTGTATAGTAGACTTGAAACTGTGTTTAACTGGCATCGTCAAATATTTTATTTATGTACCTGCATAGTCCTGTGCATGCACCTGTTTACTGACAATCTGAGTAATAAAGACTGGATATTGCACGATTCTGAGTTTGTCTGAAAAGTTACCTGGCTTCTTACATTTTCTGTGGCAGTACTGCAGAGTGGAACAAACTTCTCATACTGTGATTCCTTGAGGTCTTACTGTGGTTGAGGGCTGGTTATGAATCCATGTGCACATGTGTGGCATCATCCACCACCAGCACCCCTGAAATGTGTAGGTATTTCTGGTTAGGATAATGCTGTGGTTTGAAAGTAGGACAAGATGATTCTCAAATTTCCAGGTGTGTTTACTTTTCTAATCAGTTCTCAAAAACCTTTGGTCAAACAGTTGGGCAGCTGTCTTCTCAAGCTTAAGCTGTCTAGATCTTAGAATAAAATTAACATTTCCTGTGCTTTTTTTTTTGTCTTGTTGCTTTTTTTCCTAATAGATATTTTGGTTTTCCTTTTTTTGTGTGAATGGCAGTTGTAAAAATGCAGAAACACATTCGAAGTAGCACTGAAAACAGGTGTTGCAAGCAGGAGCTTGGAATTCAACAGTTTGGGTGTGAAATGTCTTGTAACACTGGGGCATTGGCCTTCACAATTGAAAGCAGTCACTTTCTGTATGTCTAAAAGAAGGAAACTATGCTTCTCTTTGTAGTTTCTGACTACTGTGGTATCTTAAGTTGGTAAAGAGAAGATCAAAATGTTGAGCAGGGTTGATTTTCCTGATAATTATGTGTTTTGAGTGATTTTGTGAAAGAATTTTAGAAGCACGTGGTTAAGCCTCTAATAAACATACAGAAGTTAAGCTGGTAAGGTACAGAGGTTCTTTGAACATAATAACTGGGAAAACTAGCTTGCATACTGGAATTTACTTGCCAGAAGTATCTTAAGGCATTTAGGTCCTTTTACTGTGCGTGGGCATGACATTGTGGGTTTTGGTGGGGCTTTTTAACATTAGCAATTATCAGAGAGAATAAAGAGAAATCACATACCTTAAATTTATTTGTATTAATAAAGCAAAACACTGAAAAGCAGAAAGAATTTTATTTCACTAACAACAAAAATTTCATTTCTTTGAATATCAAGCCCCTCGTTTCTAAGTTAATGTTCACAACTCAGTTGCTTTTGTTAATCAGCTCTAGAAAACCGACTGCCCTTCCTGCTGTTCAGTCTCGGTTGCTAGCTTCATACATATGTGAATTCTTATTCTTTGTGAACTCATATATGTATTTTCATTATAATTTGCATTTATTGCAAATGCAAGTGTTTCCCAAGTCCTTGTTCTGCTTATGTTTTTAGACTTTGAGTAAGAAGCAAAGAGTAATTTGAGACTTTAGTCTGGATGTGGTTATGTGGTAGAGTAAGTTGTTTGGTGCTCCTTACATCCTAAGCTGCCTCCAGAGGTTTGTTCATTGGGAGGTATGAGGTGTGTCCTCAAATTCAAATCCCTTTCTCCTCATCACATCAGAGTGTGCATCCTTCAGTGAATACTTGTGATTATTTCTCCAGGTATCGTCTAGGCTCATATTGTTTTCTTAATCTGTGTTAAGCAGAATTGTTCCAAATATTGTGCTTTATCATTATTTTGGTACTTATTCAGCATTACCTTCGGTTTTGCAGCATATGCTATTGCAGTAAGTAATACTTTCTGCTTTAAGTAAATTTACTACTGGTGTACACTTTTGTAAGTCATCAAAGTATATGCAGTTTATACTGATTATAAATCTAGTATTTCCTTTTTTGGTTTATTCCCAGAATGATCTGGCATTCAATAAAGTCCTATCTCAGCAGGTGAGACCGTCTCATTACTGTTTACATACTCTTTCTTTGAAAATTTCAGTTGATTTGTCAATATAAAGATTGAGCAGTGGTAGGAGTAGTACCATTCATCCAGCATAATAGGGTCTCTTATCTAAAGAAATTACAATGTACAATGTTATTCCAGCCGTGACAACATTGAAAACATTTTTAAATGTTATTTTATGATAGAGGCAATGCAGCTGTAAATCTGACTACAGATATCTGCTCATTTCTCCAACAAACTTCTGAAGGATTTTCACTACTGAAGTTTAAAGGTGGTTTATTTCTATTGAAAGCTGTGCAGTTGGCAGTAGAAATGGATCCTGTCCCAGGGATGGCTCAGCTTCCAATGTTCTGTGCAATGGGCTGGGCTCAGTCCTTCATGTACAGTTCTGTCAGTTAATGTTGCCCATTTTTGACTTGGATTAACTTCTTGGTGTCGAGCCAATACATATTTGTTGAAAGCAGGTTTTGAATGAAATGGAGAAAAAGCAAAATTACTTTTCGTTTTCAAGACCTGATTTTTTTTCTAAGCATAACGGAGGAGTGCTGGGAGGTCTGAACCCAAATGCAGCTACTGCTGCAAACATTATTGGTTTTATAGAACTTGCATTTCCATTTAGATGCAGATGTTTGACAGATCCTCATTAAGTCTGTTAACTCTGTCTTTGGAACACATCAGTTTGGTCAGGACTGTTTGTGATTCTGGTGTGGTGTTTTTTGGGGCCCGTTTGTTTTGAATTGCCATCTTTCTTTTTAATATTTCAAGTATAGGAGAAGAAACAGTTTAGGAAATGGAATTACAAAATTGTAATAGCTTTGCTATCTACCCAAAGGGGATTATTGTCATCCTTGACTGTAGCTGTCTGGAGTGATATAACCCTTTTTCTGGTTATTTGGTCCTCAAAATGGAAAACCTTGGGCAAATTTGTAGTGAATACTGTGTTGCAACGATGTGTGTCAATGAATGCATGTTTCTTAAAATGGGTATCTGTGACTCTCTTGTTGTGTGTGACTTTTTTTAAGCCCAGGTTAGTTCCAGGCTGTTATATTACAAGAAGATTAGGCTATGATGTGGGTTAGACAGGTTGCCCCACTGTAGTACATAAAATGCGGAGCACTAGGATGCTGGGATGTGTAGCAAGACTCATTTAGAAAATAGAATGGATTTTAAATAAAGTTCAGTTTTAGGTAAAAGGTCAGGCTCTCGTTCCTTTTTTTTATTTGTAGCAGTTCATCCGTATACAGTACTGTGCATATTGTATGTGTAAGTTAATCTCATTTTTTAATCTACTATAACTGTC
This sequence comes from Chaetops frenatus, assembly GCA_013400775.1. NCBI lineage: Eukaryota > Metazoa > Chordata > Aves > Passeriformes > Picathartidae > Chaetops > Chaetops frenatus. The sequence continues at coordinate 294,846 of VZTR01033855.1, read as the reverse complement.
CTTTTGATTCTTGAAAATCCTTTTGGGTATTTTGCATTCCAATATCGATCCCTGTCTGTCTGACTGCTTCAGCTGGGTAATCATTTTTCTTGTTTATCCCTAATCCTTTTAATATTTCCTTCCTGCCACTGTACAGTGTGCCTGTTGTTTGGAATGTATCTCGATGACTGTAAGACTGTACAATAAAAGTGACTGTGTTTTAGCCTAGATTTCAAAAAAATGGTTTGCAGTGAAACAAAAATGCAAAGCTGAACACGTGCACATGCCTTCAAAGAATGTATGCTAGCTGTAGTGCATTGCTTCGCTTAGTCATACAAAGTCTTCATCTTTATAAACCATATCCTATTCTGAACTGCTCCAAAAAATGAAATATGAAGCTTGCTATTTCAAAGTGCTTCTTATTCTGTATTCTTTCTATGGACCAAACAGAAAAATAAAAAGTATTGCCTCCATCTCTGTGTATATGCATCTGTGTATATCCATATGCATATGTATTAAAAATTTTATTTTAAAGAACCAACTGTAGAACAGCTTAAATATTTCAATGGAAGCATTTGGACCTGAGAAATACCAATTTCTCTTCAGCCATCTCCTCCAATAAAACATTCTACCCTCGTTTCTATGGTGACCGAGTAACAGCATCACATGAAGTTCTGACAAAATGATAAAAATTCCTCCCTGAAATGGTTTCCTGAGAAGCATGGATCTGTTCCGTTTCACCTGAGGAATGAGAAGACCCTCCCATCCCTGTCAGGGCTATTCTTCTCTGTTTCTCCCACAGCCAATTATACCCTAAGATCCTTTCACTGTACTAACCAATGCTTTAACTGTTCTGCTTTTCTCATTAAATAAACTTGGCATGTACTTTCTCTGCATGTCAAAGCAGAACATGCAAAGATAATGAAGGAAAAGAATTTGATACAGAGGTGAAAGCAAAGTGGCTAATTTTTCTTAAGAAGCCATTTTTGTTTCCATACTGCTTTAGTATAAACAAAGATTGGGGGGGTTGGGGGTGGTTTGGCTTGGTTGGTTTTTGTTATAGGTGCTCTACTTTAACAAAATAAACTAAAAACGCCTGAGATCTAAGCTTCCTATATACAGTGACTGTCTCAATGAAAACATAAGTAAATTGTACCCAGTCTGAGGATTGCATAAGCCTTTCAGGAAGGTAAAGAAGCTGCTTTCTCTCAAAGAAAGCATTGCTTGCAGCATAAGTGCTTCAATAGCTTGCTATTATACCTCCACTTCCCCATAATAACTTTGTACAGTCATGGGAAGTGTAATTTTAAAAATACATTGTAGCTTTTGATATGGACAAACTTTGTGACAAAGTTCTGGGTTTATGGCTGTTGCTTTATGACAGATACTTCCTACAGTTAATAGAAAGAAAAAAACACAAATCCATTTATTGATTTTTTTAATTTTTATTCTATCCTTTGAATATTGTTCTCCTCCCCCCATGCACTTGATAACAATTATGCTGTGGTTGCAATGAAAGGTTAGTTAATGTTGTTATGCCTCAGCTTCTGAGATGCTCAATTTTCCCGTGCACTTCTGAGATGAAAGTGAGAAATTTTTTTGAGACAGCATGACTTTTTAAGTGAGTGATCCCTGTTTTAATAATAAAGCACACTGTGCATTGTATCTGTTGTATCAGTGCTATTATTTTTCAATTATACATTGTAGCTTAGGTTATTCTTGATAATTGTAGGGTATGCTCTCTCATGTGCTCAATAACAGCAAGTTCTTTTTGCAGGCTCTTAGCGAAGTGCAAGCAAGCCTGAACCTACAGACCTACAGAAAGTAAAGTTTGTTTTGAAATGCAAAACTTCTACCAGTAGTAATTTATATCTAAAAGTAACACTGTTACTGGTAAACTGAAGAACTTTATTTGAAATGATCTCTAGAGCTGCCTCTTAGAAGTAGGGATTGTTTCCAAGGATAGAAGTCTGATTTGTGATTCATCAAAATGTTAGTTTTCCTGTCTGGATTCTGTTCAGTTTATTGAGAATGGTATATTTCCAGCTACATTTCTAAATTTCTTAAGAAAGTTGTCTGTCTCAGAATAGATAGTCTGGATCAATCAAGCTTTTGCAAACTCTT
>VZTR01033855.1:276872-291042 GCA_013400775.1 Chaetops frenatus | reverse complement strand
CTTTGAACAGTCTGTCTGGTGTGTAAAAGGTCAAAGTAGTAGAAATAGCACTGGTGAGGAATTTCTTAGGGTTTTTTTTGTGGAATACAGCTTGGCATTACCCTGCTTTCTGTCTTTTGAGGCTTTTGGTATATTTTTAATTATTTTGTTCTTATATGTTGGTTTTTTTTAATGTTCTTTTTGTAAGGGGTAGAAGTGTTTGTTAATAAAGGAAAAAAGGTATTAAACAATTCTTGGGTGATGAAATTTTAAATAGCTGTATGTATTGGAATTAAATCAGGAATTCTGCTAAAGCAGTGACATTTATGGCCATTTTAATGATTGTAATTTATTTTGAGAACAGATTAAATTTTGATGCCTTCTTCGATGAAGTAATGAAAAGGTAGAACTAGTTTAGTATAATAACTCCCTGTGGATGGAGAAGATTTTGTCATTTGCTGAGACAACAAGAAGAAAAACCTTGAAACTTTTCTGAATGGTTGTTTAGAAGTGATGTCTTTTACTCAATTTTGGTGTCAAAATGAGGAGCCCACATCAGCTTTTACTGAAATGCAGTAAAACAGAACTCCCACCTTCTTACATCGCAGTGAGTTCTGGGCTCGGAATGCAGTTACGCTAGCGTGATGCTAGCTGATTAAAGCTTTAACTAATGTGTAGCAATGGTACACCTGGAGCTGCTGGATTTTCATATTTTAGATAAAGATTGTGTTCAAGGAAACACTTTATGTACAGCTGACCACATATTTTAGTCAGTACCTGCTTCTCATAAAGGAAAACTATATTTAAATCAAGAATCAAATAGTTTTATAGTCTGCAAAAAGTTTCCTAACCTGCTTTTGACTCTGAGCAGAGTCTGTTGGTTGATCCAGCTTGAGTGAATATATTTAACTTTCCTGTTGCTCAGTTGCATTTGTATATTGCAAAGGGAATGTTTCAACATGTGCATAGTTTGAGATGTAATTTGGAAGAACAACATTTATATGAGTATTAATAGGGAGTTATTAGTAGGGTTTTGTTTGCTTATTTTTCGGGACTATGAAGTACAAAAGTAGTAGTGACACTGGATTAAGAACAAAACCTTTGGTTTATTGATACCTACTGGTGTTATGTTACCTAGTATTAAAACATAAACATGTACTTTGCAAGGTAGCGGTTATATTTAAACCATTTCCTCTGAAAATGGTGCTGGCTTTATATAAGTGCTGTTGCAGTCTGTTAACTTTAACTACAATATGCACAATACTTTAATGCGGAAAAGACTGTCAAAAATAGCTGCAAAACACTGAGTGGATATTCCAGACAAAAATACTTGTCATGGTTCTCTATTTGAAATTTTTCACTTCTATTGCTTGTGATGCTTCTTATATGTTAATAGTAACATGTCCTTGTTTCCATATCATTGCTAGGTGATCTTACTAGCTCCAGCTGTAGGCTTTGCATTAGTCTTCAAAAATGATGCATCTAGAGTCCTGAATAGTCTGAATTCAAACAGTTTGATCTGCATTTCTGACAAACCTGGCCTTTTGGAAAGTCAGCCAAATTGGTTAAAAATAGTTTTTATTCTATTTGACCAGTTGCATTGCTCAAATTTTATTATTATCTAAGCAGTCCTTAAGGAAATGCTTATCTTCATATAGATACATGTATGTGTGTAAATGCAGTCAAGTAAAAAAGAGCAGGTCAACTTGTTAAAGTACTTACAATCAAAAGTATTTTCATGAGAGAGATTGCATGAGGATGGGATTATCTGTTAGTCATGGAAATTGGAAGATCACTGGATGCTATGGCACATAAAGTAATGAACAGTGGGAATTTAAGGGTCATCATAGGTACAAGTGGTCCATTAAGAGCCTGTCATGAGTGTGTGCTTTAAAGGCTGCTACTGCAACAGTTCTGTCGCTGCTCTGTCCGTGTTCAGCAAACATGCAATGGAAAATGAAAATAATTTTAAAAGCTAGAATTTCAAGCCTTTTGTTATATCCATAAACTAAAGGCTATCAATAAAATACTGAAACTGGTATGTTATCTATTATTTATACAACTCTCTGCAGTGAAGCTCTGTAACCAGTAATGTTCGGTCTGCACAATGTGTTTAATAAAGCAGATAAAAATCTAAAGATAAGGGTAGGTTTGAAAAAAACCATTGGTCTTAAAATGTTATTTAAAGTTCTAGGCAATATTCATATCTAGTCAAGACTGTTTTAAAGATAGATGGAAATAGTAGGATTTGTAGGTGTCAGAAAAGAGCTGTAATGCTATCTAGTAGCACATTTAGATTAGTAATCTTTGATGGTTGTAAGAAAAACCATGAAGTACTTGTACATGAAGGAATTACATAATGTCATAGAATTGGAAGAATTCATAGAGTTAGAAGGGATGCATAAGGATAATCAAAAAACATCATCCTCACCATAGTCAAACCTCTTATCTCTTAGTATTTAGGCTGCTTGAAGAATGAAGGAACAACACTTCTAATGTAAACCTTGGGAGTGTGTACAGTAAAAATTCTCTTCTGCTAATATATGGACTCTTCCAATATGTTAGCTGTTGACCTTTTAACTTGCTTTGTGAATATATGAGAGCTCAGTTCAGGTTAATAAATCAATCAATTGAATTCAGTCCATAGTGGAAAGTCTTGGTAAACTGAAGGTATAGGTACGAACATCAGGGCTGACATCAGGTAAGTTGTTTCTTACCATCTTGGCCAAATGTTAAGTCCACAGCTCTACTTGAGGCTGTGTGGGTTCAGCCTTCATTCGCATCACACAAATTAGAAATTTTGTAAAATATTTCATAAGACACCTACCATCTTGCAAATAACTGTAGTTTTAAAAGGATATTTGGTAATTTTTGCTAATCACTTCAGCAGCAGCTGTTTCCTTTTCTATTTTTTGTTGCTTTGGAGGGAGGGAGAAGAGAGAGAGCTTTATCTGAGTATATCTATACAGCCTCAGTGTTTTACTGACACATATGGCATGATGATTTTTCTCTCCCTTTCAGAAGAGAAACCTGATTGCTCCAAGGCCCGCTGTGAGGTCCAGTTTTCTCCTCGATGTCCAGAAGATTCCATCTTGATTGAAGGCTATGCACCTCCTGGTGAATGCTGTCCCCTCCCAAGCCGTTGCGTCTGTAATCCTGCTGGCTGCTTGAGGAAGGTTTGCCAGCCTGGCTATTTGAATATATTGGTTTCTAAGGCATCAGGAAAGCCAGGGGAATGCTGTGATCTCTATGAATGCAAGCCAGGTAAAAGTAGACACAATTTCTCTTTCCATTTTTTTCTGTCTGACAAGCAAAATAATCTATTATAATTGCATCAAATAAAGCCTATAATAATTAATTCTTATACGTAGGCAACAGCCAAAAAGAAGATATAATATGGTAAATTTTACTTTCTTTTTTCTTCAGACATTAATTTAAACTGAGTAGCTAATTGTTCCCTGCAAGGGAAAAGTAACCTAGTGAGAATATTGCATTTCTGTGAATTCTACTAGTGCAAGTGCCATACTTTGTATACTGATTAGATTATACAGAGGTTTTTCATAGTAGGAATACATTGTACATGGACAGGGAATTAAGATTTTTGTTTTAAAAATCTCTCTAGATTATCAAGTGTTGACTCTTAAAAATTTAGAACAAAAGGATTTTATAAAAAACTTTACAACATTTTCAGTATTTACTCATCTTCCATTTCACGAGAACACAAATCACCCTTTCTTGTGATATATTGTTCCAAGTGAAGTGGAAGATGTAATTCACTCTCTGATCCAGGCTTTGGTAAGATAAATAGTCAAAACAGAGGACCAAAAGCAAGCATAAAAAATGGTATAATCCAAAACATTATATGTAAACAGTTTCAAGTATGATTTAACTGTGCCTTTCCTCTGCTTGTTTAACATTTTCTTAAATCTTCCACAGAAGAAGATTGTACAGTCTTTATATATTCTAGTGCTTCTCTTGGTATTTTTTCCTAATATTCAGTGTAAATCGGACTGTGTGGAAATTTAAGCACTTTCTTGTACCCTGTCCTGGGTAGTTGGTGAACAAATTTGTACTATAATTTTTTGCTCTGGAACATTTTGTCAACCATGGGCTCCTTTCATCTAGAATTAGCTGTAATTTCTTGTAATATGGTCTTTTTGGACTACTCCCTGGTTATTTTTCCTTCTGTAAGTTTTTGTCAATTAATCCACGTGTCTTTAACATATGGTATCCAAAAGCAGACTTTTGGGAGAGTCATCAGCACTAAATACTTTAGAATAATTACCATCTGTTTCTCATGCAAAACTTTAAAAAGGTTTTAACTGTTTTGCAAGAGGTATTTCTAGTTGGTGAACTGCTGTGATCCCAGGATCTTTCTGTAGTATGACTGCTACTCAACCATTCTATTTGCACATTTTAACTTCTCCTGTATACCTCATTTATGCCTTTACTGAATTTTGTCTTGCTAACTTCAGATTATTTATCACTTTCAAAAGAAATTTTAGCTCTGATCATGTCCTCCCAAATATTATTTGAATTCTTATCTTGATATTTGCAAATAAGTCTGTCCAGACTTCTCCATGGAAATTACATCTTGAAGGCTGTTTTCAACTTACTAGTTTTACAGAGTCTTCGAATTGAGTATGATTGTCTGTCACATTAGTAAATTCATGTAACTCTGTCTATATTGTTTTCTGAAGCAGTTTGGTTTTACTGTAGGGAGTTTTAAGAGGTGAAGGTACATGGAACTGGAAAAATTAAGGTGGGTCAGGAGGGCAGAAGAGCAGAGGCTTTGAAGAGATAAGGAAAGGAAAGGAAAGGAAAGAAACTGACGGGATTTAAAGGAACTGTAGAGCTTTGCAAATGGGGGTTAGAAATTGAGAGACCTGGTAATAAAGCTTGTGTCTTCAGAGTCTGAATTGGTATCCTGAAGAATTGTAGGAAAGAAGAGTTAGAGAGGAACTGAACTATAAGAATTATAACTGAGATGCTATGTTGCTAGAAGAATATGGGGTAATGGACAGAGTAAGGCCTGGAAGGTTGGTACTCATGCAGAGATTCTTGTGGGGCTGATGTCATGAGTTTTACTGAATGTGTCAGGAAGTCTATGGAGTTAACATGTTGAACAGAGTCCATTATTTACCATAGACCTAAAAACTTTAGTTCTGTGAGTAATGCTTCCAGAACATTCTTCCTGCATTACCCATTCTCCATAGGAGTTTTGCACCAGCAAGAGCTTTCTGGTGGAAACAAAGCTGGGAGGACTACTTCCTATGACAGCAGTGCTGCTTTATGCCAAGATAAAGTGCTTGTGCAATTAAAGCATAAATTGTGTTTATTTCTGTTCCTTAAAAAAGATATCACTGCTCTCTGGTTTACTCTGGCATTTGAGTTGGGAGCCTTCTGCTGAGAACTGCGTATGTTCAAGTGCTGTGATTGGCAACAGAGTTAGTGGAAGGAAAATATGAAGTGTTTCCTCAACACTAAATGCTGGAAGAAAAATAAATATTTCATTTTGAGATCCACTTCCTCTTCTGCCCCTTTTACTTTAGAAATACAATTGATAGCATTGGTATTCAGTTAAAATGAATAGTGAAGAAACTTTGTAGCTTAGTCATGCATGTCTATTAACCTCCACATTAATTTGCTTTAAATGTTCTTACCTGTGCTCCACCAAGCATCTCATCACAGTTGTAGCACCTACTGAGAATCAAGTATGTCATGCTCATTGTTTTACTGTGGTTGCAAAGTTCAGAGATGATATAACCCCTGGTTTGGTTCTATAAGCAACCTCTCTTGTTCTTACAATATGTGTGTAACTGTCCATTCACGAGTAGGGAATTTAATCCATGTGCATTGAGTTTAGTTTTCAGATGGTGATTGCCTTTCTCAAAATGTATTTTAATTTTTCTTTTCTTAAATATAGTTTGAATGAGCAATCTCAAATGGAACTGCATAATGTGTTAACAGCAAAAATAAAAATAACCTGAAACAAGATTTGTGGGAGTGTGTGTGCTAAAGCACTGTGAACAAAGACGTTTTTAAATCGGTTTGTTTATTTAAAGATTGAGTTAAAATTTAAATCAAAATGTATTTTGCTGAAGTGTTGACAGAAACTCTGGCTGTCACTTCTGAATAAAACAAGCTAAATAGGTTACTTTGGCACTTGTCCAATAGATGTTTGTTGTACCTTTTTTGATAACTTTTGTTGTTGTATATGGTGTATATGGAGAGTGCCATCGTTTAGTTTCTGACATCCTTGGGAAAGCATTGGGAAATGTCTGTCATGGTAGACATAACCTGTGTTGAAAATAACACTTGTCATTTTTTCAGAAGTCTTTCCGGCAGAGCTTTCCTTCACTCTTCTCCAGCATGGCCTGAAAATTACCCTCTTTTTCCTGTACCAAATATTGGTTTAAACACAATTGTAAAGAAAATGTTATTGTTTGCCTTACTTCTTTGGGGAATTCTGTGCAGTCAGGGCTTGATGGAAAGTCCAAGATCAGCAGCATAATTTAGTAGGTAGTGTGTAATGACGCACAGGGAAGTAGCTTGTGCTCCACCCTGATACAGCTTCAGCATTGAAAATCAGGAATGGAGTTTTTACAGTCTTGCACTAAGGACAAGAGTCAGCAAAATCAGGTTTTTATACACAGCTCAGAGAAATAGAGTTCTATAATGTTTTTCTTTTATCCTCTGCTACTCACAGAATAATACTTGCATTGTTTTATTAGATGATTTGTTAAAAGCTTATGTTTACAGAACTTGAGATAAGAGTGGGAAAGGACTGGAGAGAAAGTGAGGAAGAATTACAGATTCATTTCTAATGGAGCTGGAGAAATGGCTTTTAAGTTGACAGTGAAAGTGAGGGAGGGGGAAAAAAAGCAGCAAATGCAGAGAGCCGTGTTGGGAAATACCAACCTGGGATAGGGCAGTTAAGGGACAGGGCCGTTAGGAAAGTGATTCAGGCAGTGATACAGCTGCATTGAAGGTCCAGGAATGCTGTGGCTGTATGCAGTATGTTCTGAAGCATCATGGAGAGATCCCTCCTTTCTACTTATCCCGTGGCAGACAACGTGACTACCATTATCATGTGCAGTTGTGTTGTGTTGCATTGTTCATGAGGAACCAGTTGAAATGCATCTGAAATAAAAGCAGAGGATGTCATGTGATGCTTCTATGCTATAAAATCAGACTGTGTATCCTTGTATTGAACCCTCAGAAACCTGCAGCTTTTGAAGCCTTAACCTGTGCTGAGCCACTGTTTCATCAGAAATGCAAATACTGACTTGCTCCTGCACCTTTAGATGCATAGATATTTATTTAGATCTTGCCCTAAACTGTACATTGTATTAGTTGAAAAGCCAGCCATTTTATTAGTTGAAATATGTCAGGGTGAAACTTAACACACTTAATATACCTTGTTAACTTACTCTAGGAGAAAGTTTTATTTACCTAGTTTCATTAGCAGTTTGAAAACCTTTGGTTTTTTAGTCTGCAAAGGAAGTAGCATGTTACTGCAGATATGCCAGGGTCTGCAATGTTCTTGTAGAAAAGTAACTCTCAGATGCTTCTGTATACAAATTCAGTGCATGAGAAAGTTCTTCAAGACTTGTAAGCAAAGGTTGATAGAGTGAACCTTTGCTGATAGAAAATTGGAGTATATTTATGAGTTCTTGAAGACACAGATTTTTCAAACTGTATTTAACGCTTAAAGCTTCTATGATTGACAAAGAAGAGTTTAGAACAAGACATAATAACAGCTTATAATAAACTGTTCATGGACTGTACACATGTTAATTATTGGAGTCACAGTAGGATATGAAAATAAAACTAAAAGGTCAGAGGCAAATGTTTGCAGTCTTATTTTTTAGGATAGTAGTGCAGCTAATCTGGGAGAAACCTTTTAGAGAAATGAAGAATCCAGTTACAGGCTGCTGTGTAACCTCAGAAGATCTATAAGTTTGTGTCAATACTTTCTCCAGTTTGAGAAACCTGTTTAAATCTGAAAGAAAGTAGGAACTTCTTTTCCTTTCTCAAATATTTTTCATTTCTTATCTGTCTTCATCTCTCTCCTGTGAGGAAACAATGAGACAGATGGGACTGTTACACCTGGAGAAGAGAAGGCTCAGGGAAGATCTCATCAATGCACATGAATACCTGAAGTGGATTTAAAAGCAGAGCCAGGTTGTTTTCAGTGGTGCCTAGTGACAGGACCAGAGAGGCGAGGGGCACAAATAGAAACACAGGAGGTTCTCTCTGAACATCAAGAAGCACTTTATCACAATGAGGGTAACTGGGTACTGACAGTTTTCTCAGAGAGGTAGTGGAGTCTCAATCCATGGAGATACTGAAAAGCCACCTGGGCATAATCCTGGGCAGCCAGACCTACATGGCCTGGCTTGGGAACCTACAAGAGGTCCTGTCCTACCTCAGCTGTTTTATGATTTATCTAATAATGTGATAGAAAAGAGAAAAAAAACTCTATTTGAGTTAACTTGGTGTTTGTTTGTAATGTTTTTTAAATTTGTACTTGATTCAAAAGGACAAAAAGACAAAAGGCTGCTTTTCAGTACTAGTGAGCCATGTACTATCACACTGTAACCATTTCAATGGAGATATGCAGAGCAGATGAAATTTTGAGACTGACGTCTCATTATGACTGAGTCAGTTATGTACCACTGAGGATCAAGCTTAGAAAATGTAGGACCAGAAGTGAAAAAATGGGCCTTTGAAGGTAATGAGCTCTTGCAATAAATGTGGGTAGCATTGTCAAGCTGCTTTAGTAGTTCAGAAAGCTGCTGTGATAGTGTCAATATTGCAGTGATGTTAAATCAGTAATTAGGGATATTGTACTCTATAATTTGCAGTCTGATAGCATTCTGTTCATCCTGCTTGCTCAGTCGGAAAGTAGCTCATTTCTTAAAGAAGGAACCATGTTTTACTCTGCACTTGCTTAGTATATTACAAAAAGGCATAGCAGATACATATTACTTGAACTGGTACTGTTTGTTATATGGAAGATTAGTACCAAATAAGAGATGTGTTTCAGCTTTCCTGACTGTGACTTATAAAATTAAATGTATATTCAGCCTGGTTTGAGAGTTTTTCTTCTGCTTTTCTAGACATTTGTAGCTTTCTAAAAGCTGTCAGTCAATCTTTTTTGTAAAGTAGACTTCTTCATCTCCCTAATGCAGAAAGACTTGATAATTTGCATTTCATTTTTGCCATATATACATATGCAACAAGACAACCTAATAGAATAGTCTTTAAAAATGTACTTTACACATGCACACAAAAATCTAGAGTGTATCTCTTTTCTTTTATTTTAAATTTCATACAAGTATTTTGCTGTTTAAACAGACTTTAATTAGTTAAAAATCAAACTATTAATTGTTTACTGTTTTAAAAGCTGTGGGGAATGTATATTCTTCATAACTAGGGTACTTCTATTAACTAATATTCACGGTTGTAATGATTGTGTAAGTTTGACTAACTTCTCTCAATTTTTTTATTAACTAATATCAGTTCAATTGCTTCCTAATAATTTTAAAAAGTGAATCTTAAAGAGAAAGGAAGGCTTTGTGTAATGTTACCTAGCAAGCACACTTTCATTGGGTAATTTCCATGACTTAAGAGGCTGACGCATAAGTGGCTGCCTATGAGGAAGTAATTTGCAGGAAGCTTCTAAAGCATGAATAAAATAAATGTTCTTCTTCCCTTCCTCCCTAGTGTTCAGTGTGGATTGCAGCACAGTGGAATGTCCTCCTGTTCAGCAAGTGGTGTGCCCCCTGGATAGCTATGAAACCCAAGTCAGGCTGACCGCCGATGGCTGCTGCACCCTGCCCACAAGGTTGGTGTCTCGATGGCTCAGTATTTTCAACTTCTTCTCAGCAATTCAAGTAAATACTGGATAGCAATGCGTGCTTCTGTGACTATAATTGCTGATACTGAATGAAAGCTACATGAAGTTATATCAGTCTGGTGGAAGTACAGAATCTTGTGTCTTTAAAGCAGAAAAAAAGTCTTCACAGTGCAAATGCATGAAGTTTGTTTCTGCTAAAATTATTTGAGGAGTTCATGTCTCTAGGTTGACTTTCAGCTATTTCAATTAATGTTGCAAAAGTTAACTTTTGAAGGTTTTTGATGGTTAGGAGTTAAGTGATGGGGATGACAGAAGACATTTCAGAGAGAAAAATCTCATCTAGTAAAAGGAGAAGAAAAATCTAATTTTTTCTATGTGGAAGACTGCAGTAAAAAGTTGAAAGATGAAACTCTCTGGAACTGTGGGGGAACAGAAATTTCAAGTACTTGCTTCCATTTTATTTCTGTTGTTGTTCAAGTAGGTATAGCTTAGTGTGACTAAAAAGAAATAAGGCTGTTTCAGAGTTGGGTTTGTTCCACACTTATGCACCACTATTTGAGTTTGTGTTTTTACAAAAAATTTCCCAAAACCTGATTCATGAATATGCCAAATAAATACATATTCGAGCAAAAATTAACATAAATTAAAAGATTCTGCACGAAAAAAAATTTTTTTTTGTAGATATAGCTAGTTGGCTTGCTTATTGGAAGGTCTTTGCAGCCATAGAATGTAGTCATATTCTCAGCTCCTTCTGTAAAGTAGCAAGAAACGTGCAAAGAATTCAGAAAGCAGAAGGTGGCAAAGGCTGTATAATGAAGGTTGTTCTCTTTTGAGTACCCTTTGGGTGCGCATTTACTGTGGTCTCTTCTTTAAAACTGTTGTTTCTATGATGTGAGAGTCTCTTATTGCATGGAGAATCAAAGACATTTAATAAAATTAAGGTAGAAAAAGAGATATGAAAAATATAATTTAATTCACTAATCTTGCCTCTTAAAATTTGCACATATATTTCTCAACCTAACAGGTTTTATTTGTAACTGTAGAATACTGATAGTAGTCTGATTCTTCATTATCATTACTCAGTGAATGCTACAAATGTTATTTAATTCAGAGTTGTTTTCTTTTATTTTCTTATGTTCTGAATTTTGTATACCAGAACATGGTATGGATTCTAAGTATCCTCCCTTTATTCTTTAATGTGTTTTCTGTAAACTTCCTAGGAGTTGCAATGATGTATTAGTTCAGAGCTAACCTGGCTAGCTGGGACTATGCAGGAGTCTGCAGATTTTTTCAGTCATCATACTGCCATTGTTGCAAATATAGATCAGTACATTCAAGACAAGTAGAATAAAACGCTGCTAAGGGCTGTATTCAGAAAGATAGATTATAAAGTCAGAGAAGCAGTTTCAGATTAATATTTCATAAATTTAGAGTTTAGATTAACACTTAGTAACCTTGATACATTACAAAGATTGGTGGTGCATTTTTATTTCCAAATTTGTTTCAACTTGTTGGATTAAAAAGGGATACGTAAGCCAAATTATTTTTGTTTCACAAAAGTAAAATTATGTTCTATTTTTATGCTGTCTAATATAACTTGTGGTTTGATTTTTCTAGTGCTTGGGTGAAGGGAATGAAAAATATCCACTTTATTCTTTGTCAGTGATAATTTCAATGTTCCTTCTATCAGGAAATACAGAGTATCAAGAAAATAAATCTTCATTCACTTCAGAAAAATTACCAGTTTGAAATATCTTCTATTTCTAGTACACATGTGGGAAACTGACCTTAAATAAAACACCTAGAGCAAACATGTTCCTGAAAGAATCTTTTTATTTTGTTGAGAATGTTTAAAAATAGAGTCAGTTGGTTTGCTGAGCGCTAACTGAAGTCTGAAGTGTCCTTGTCTGCGTGTGTGGCAAGTCAGGGATGAAACAAGTGTTCTCTTCTCCTGTGCACAAAGATCCCAATTGTACAAGCAGGCTTGCAGTGTGTGAATTGCTGGATAATTGTGAATTCCTGAAACCTCTTTGAAATCAGTTGTTGTGCATTCCTGGGATCAGAGTTTAACAAGAGATCAGAGCTGGGATAGACGAGTACTTAGCTCCTGGAGTCTTAGGATCTGATGTTTAGATTGGAGGGGGTTTTGTGTTAATACCTGTGCCCTCCTTGATGTCTAAAATGGCAAAATACCTCCACAATTACCATAACCTAGTATGTCTGCAGGCAGGTAGAAACAATTGTAGGTGTCTTGTACTCCTCCATTATTTTTAATTTCATGGCTCAGTCTGCGTTGCTGTAAATTGTTATTATGTGGGTTGCTATTTGGATTGCCTTAAATCAGCCAAAGCAATAATACTCTTTTTAATGGAGTAGGTGAGAAAGAAAGAAGAAAAACTGCATCTGGCAGCAATATGATCATATAGGTGCTTTACATGTTGTGTGCCTGCTATAAATATAATTAATTATTTTGATTTTAATATACTACTGTGCTTCTTAAGGAAGACAGTGCCATAGTCATCATTCATGTGCTGTAAGTAAAGATTTTACTTGAAGTGAGGAATAAAGGAACATAGATACAGGGATAATAAAAAAGAAAGCTTTAAAAAAGATTAGAGGGAAGAGAAGTGCATGTATGGAAAGAGAGAGCAGAAAGGGGAACAAAATGCAGTTACTTGGAACATGAAAATCAAGCCATTTGATCCCAGATTCAGTGTTTTTTTAGATTTGAGCAGTTGGACCTTTATATTTAAAGGGTCTCTCAGGTGAGGCCTGCATGTCAGAATTGTGAAAAAAATGTGCAGATTTATGGGTGAATGAGTCTACAGTAGGAAAACAGGATGGTTTTCCTTAATTTCAAAATTTCCTAATAAAATATTAAGAATGATGAAATACCAACATTGCCTCTTCTGAGACTGAATTTAGAATCACCTAATTGCATACCATATCTCTTTTTAATTGTTAGAATTAGGTGCAAAAGAATTAGCACTGTATATTTTTAGTGTACGTTTGAGAATAACTTATTAAAAGCAGAGACATTGTTTCATAAGGTCATGGACTTTAGACAGTAATTTAGACTTCATGAAATTATGTTTTTGAGACTAAGAACTCTGAAGAAATCATGATCATCTGTTTCATTTACTGCCACTAAAATAAAAGCCTAGTAACAGCAGAACCAAAAAGCAGTTAAAGGAAAGTACCATGGTTAAGGACAGATGACTTGTCATTGATCTGGTTAACAAGTGGTTGATAATTTCACATACAGTAGGAGCAGGTTAACTTCTGTCTCACAACTTGTTCTTGGTCTGTTTCTTGTATGTAATATGCTAGGAAAATGGAGATCCTTAAATCTGATGTTAAATTGGCATTTATTTTGTGAGCGAAGTCTTGAATGCATATTCATAACAATGAAAACTCCTTGAGCTATGCCAGGGGAAAAGTGGGAATAGTAAACATCTGATACCATAAATTGATGTTCTTGTAACTCAGAGGTTACACTTAGTGTCACACTGATTTCTAATGCAGTGGTTCAAACAGAACAGAACATACTGATTTGGCATCAACATCAAAATACTGGTTGGTTCAGCTTTCATCAGACTGTTATGAGACACTTATCTTAAATTTCCAGCAATTATGTTAGGAAAGCTAAATGTTTGGAAAACAGGAAAACAGCTATTATGTTAGGAAAGCTTAAAACAGTCTGGCTCTGGTCTTGATAAAGATGCTCGCTTCTCTAAGGAGGTTGTTAAACAACAAATGTATTGGAGCTCTGACAGAAAACATTACCTTAGTTTTTTAATGTAAGTTTGTTGTCTTCTATTAGAAAGTTGAATAAAGAGATGTTCAATATCAAGTTTACAGAATCTGTTCTCTTCAGATGTTCCCAGTTTTTCTTTTGTAAATGAAGCTTCTTCAAATATTCAGATTTCTTTGACAGTTTATTTTTAAGTGTAAGAATCTTTATCAAAATCTGTTTAATTTTTTTATCTGTGAAAAATGGAACAGGACAGTGAGATTATCAATGGCTTATATTTTTGTACATGTACATTTCACCTAGTTTTGTACATGTCTTATAAGATTTTTACAACAAAGAAAATGGCATATTTGGATAGCTGTGCACCAAATATTTTTGAATTATCTTTTTTTCTCTGTGACTGTTGTCAGAATAATTTGGAAGTTTAGTCTTTATTAGGTCTCTGCTTTGTGCTACCGTTTTATAACCCTGCTTCTGTGCTGTCATCTGTTATAGACTGGGTAATTTCAAATTCATTCAGTGCTCTGTTCTCAGAGATATTTTACACACACGCTCCTCCTCTACCCCCGGCT
>VZTR01033855.1:238435-253301 GCA_013400775.1 Chaetops frenatus | reverse complement strand
CATTAAAGGAAGATAATATGATACCAGAAAGGTAGATGGATTTAGTTGTTGTGGGCTGACGTTTGGTTTTGGGGTTTATTGTTTTTAATTCATCTGAAAGGTATTTGAAAATCATGGCTGATCACCAGTCACAGCTGCGTGAGAACTTGGTCTAGTGTACTGAAAAAGCTGGTCAGTCTGCCAAACCAAGTCAAATGTTTTAGATCCTCTGAACTTGTATTACACTTGCCCTAGTCACGCTGAGAAAAGTGTGTGAAACAGTGCAAGTCGTCGCCAGTTACAGTTAAAACAGGAGGGAAAAGGAAAACACAGAAAACTGAAGGCCAGTCAACCCAAAGTTCCTGGTAAAAATATTTAGTCTGTAGATAAACAGATAAAAAGGGATGGTGTAGGGATTGTCAGGACCACAGATGGATGTGAAAGCAGACTCAAAACTCTACAGTGGTTCACTAGGAGCAGGAGGGTTGTTCAATGGGAAGTAGAGACTGAGTTTTAAATAACAGTTAGTTTTTAACTAAAAAAGGACAAAATGTATTTCACTTATTTCATGTTGGTTAATGAAACAGATAGATTCTATGAAGTCATATGATATATACAAAGAACATTAGATGTCAAATGGTGCAATTCTGCCTGGGTTTAAAAGTTTAAAAAAAATTAATTAAATACTTGTAGTGTTTACTTCGGTGAAATAGTAATGTTTTTTTGCCAAAGTGAATTGTCTTGGTAAACTAATATATTCAGTAATGTTCTGGCTCAGATATTGCTAGAGTTTTAAACTTGGACAAAGTTGCCAATACTTTGGAGGACAAGGTTAGAATTCAGTATTTTTCTCAAAACATGGAAGAAATTGTTAGACTTGTTATAATGCAAAACCACAGCCTTGTGTTACAGGTTTGGAGATTTTTTTTTTTCCCCCCCCTGCAATTTTTTAACTTCTTTCACATCTGTGAGAGGCTTCTCATGATAATGCATGCTGGGCTATGCCAGTACCTGTTAGTGGTACTGAGGCTGTTTCAGATGTCTGTGCCCTATCAACATGCCTATGGCTAAACTGATTAAAACATGTATTTTCTCCTGTGGTGGACTGACAGAAACCACTGGGATTTAAACACATTCCTCTGTTATGAAGAACATGTCTTGCTTCCAAGGATTGTTTAGCAATTGCATCAAGAAAATCTGTCACTGTTTGGGGGTTTTAGAGCATAGCCACCACCCTCTGTGGCCTCCTCCTTTGTTGTCCTGGTATTTTCCTGTAGTAGGACTGCAACATCTCAAAAAGCAGCACTCCTTAATTTCTAGAAGGAGTTAAGAGAAATAAGGGGGATAGCCCTGTCACAGAAACAGTCTAACACTATGAAAAACATGACCTGATGGAGAAAACTTAGAATTGAAAGAAATGTGTCAACTTTATTTGTAAGAGATGTAGACAGGGACACCCTGAGATGTCCTCAGGATGAGTTCTCTCAGCAAGAAATTTGAGGATAGAAAAAACTAGTAGAACATGAAACCCCAAAGATGAAAAATGTAATGAAACTTAGAGGAAGCTTCCTTTCTATTTGTTTAGTGTTTCTGTCTGACCTGAATACCCCTTCCATGATTTTTGCTCTGTTACAGTAGATAAAACTGTGAATTGTTTAATAGCTAGGTTGCATTTCCTCCATTACTGATGCTTTTAGAGAAAAGATTAAGACAGGAATGTATCAGGTAGAGCTGCATTTCGATTTTCTCAGCATCCCAAGTATCTTTTAATATCTTTTACAGACTACAGCTGCCACAAAATAGTATTTCATTCCTTTAAGCTGTGAAAGTATTTTTAAGCAACTGTATAAATAAATGCATTCGTTTGCAAATAATAGCTACAGTTTTGTTTTGTTTTAATTCTGGTTCCTCTGTTTCTGGAGGACCTTTTTAGAATATGCAGGATGAAAGGACTTTATGAACACTCCTGTAATTGTGTTAATAAGGAATATTCTGCAATATAATATGCTGCAATAATAAGACGTATGCTGCTTAGGGAAACTAAACAGTGCAACCCGAAGAGTAAGAATCCAAATAGTTTTTTCTATAGCTTGTGGTTATATGCTTTCAAGAAAGCAACAGCATACAGTTGTCCTATAACATTGTTATGGGCCAATTCCTATGACATATAACCTTCTCTTTTTTAAATTCTCTACCAGCTCAGCCTTTGAAAAATGAAAAGCTTTTCTGGTTTTTGTTTATACAGACACAGGATTCAAATTTATCAGTTTCCTTCCCTTTCATTTAATGGAAAGTTCACAGCATTTACCCTAGGTTCCTTCCAAGGCTCTGGTACAAATACTTCTTTATACTGAAGGAACATCTGAAGTCCTGGAATCATGAACCTTTTAATCCTTTAAACAACAGAAAAATGTTTTGAATCTTGCTTCCGCTTTGGGAGAGCTGGAATTTCTGATACTACAAAAGAAAAATGCCCAAACTTGCCTACAGAGAGCTGATGCCTGAAGCATCTCATGTGCTTGGTGTAACCATGTGCAGAATTGCTGCCTCTCAAGAAATGGTTTGCCAAACTTGCATGTGTTCGTGAGCTGTTCAGTGACTCTAATCAAAGAAAACCATAAGTATTAGGAAACTACAGAAATCTCAAATACAGAAGTTTTACTTTGGATTAGTTCAGCCCATAGAACTAATATGTATTTCATTAGATTTACATATAGAAGATAAAATATCTTTGAAAACTAGTTTAGTAAAACAGATTGTGTCCCTTTGCAGTTCAGATTGTTTTTAAGTTTAAGATTAAAGTTTTTAAGAAATTATCACTGCGGGGTTTAGTGCCACCTTTTTGGGCTCTCACCCCCAGTACAAAAAGGCTATAGCCGTGGGATCTGTAGAGCTAAATTTGTGTCAGAACTATTTAACTCTGTGGCAGGAACTTTAATGCCAAATCAAATCAATCTTAGTCATGCTTGACTTTATATAGAAACAGAGATGTCATTTGTTCTTCCTCTGCCAGAGAAAACCCTATCTCTTTCTGGGGACCATCCCCTCTGTCCTGGCTTCTTTCACAGATGGGCAGTTGTGTGTCAGTGCTTGGGCTGGATCGATCTGGTATTACTGGGTTATCTGAGAGCTAGCAGACACTGAATTTATGTTCACAAAGCCATGTCCTGCGTCTCGTGTCCATTGCTTTGTTGTGGTAGTATGCATCACAAACAGGGTTTGGAATCTCAGATATATTTAACTGCTTTGTGCTATGAAGTTTTGGCAATTTGAATTACTTTGTGAGACAATGAAGCTTGAAGAATCCTACCTTTTAGTTTTCTCTTTGTTGGCAGAACAATGAATTCATGAATTTAGGAAAAGATGCATTTATTTAATGTTTTAGGTTTTACCTTTTTTGTCCCTTGGTGACTGTCGTACTTAGATCAATAAGGCAATAAAATTGGCACTTAAAACAAAAACAGTTAAAACCAGAGAACTGAAAGTTCTTTCAGCATATTGTGGTAGAAGAAATACATCATTTTAATTTCACTGTATGTTGCTCACTCTTTCATCAGGCTTCCACCTGGAGCATCTAAAGCTAGAGTTCTTTGTTTTAGTGTTTGTTTTGGCTTAACTCAAGTCTCAAGACTAGAGTCTTGCATATGGTTCTAACAAAAGTAATCTTTGTCTCATAGCTTGATGCATAGAGTTAGGTCTATAGTTTAGTCTGGATGTATACACTTACCATAGGGCTGGATGGTAAAAATACACATGTAGTGAAATTCTACAGGGGTTTTCATTGTAGGAATAGAACATGCTGTTTCCTCACAGGATTTGCAGGTGCTTGCATGGTCTTGTTTGGACATTTAAAAATAGTGATAATTAATGAGAGGTGATGTTTCTACTTCTAATGAGGCAGGAATTCATATCTACTGTTCAGGGATGGGAGAATCAGTAAAGATCTGGAAAGCTGCAGTCAAAACAGTGAAGCCAGAAACAAATTGATTAAAGGCCTTTTGACTTGTGTTGGCACTTTTCCTTTTTGAGAAGATTTTTAAACTAACAGCTTGAGCTGCATAAACTTGAAATATTTCTCAAGTGTTTGTTTATGTGAATTGCTTTCTAATGAGGTCATAGCTGTTTTCCGGGACACAGTGGTATTTCCTCCTCTTGCTCTTATTTTTTATGCTGCTTTCTACATTATGCCTTGAAGACAGAACAGGCATATAAAATCAAACATCACTCAGGATACTTACAAGTTTCAACTGTAATGCTTTACAATCATTTCAAATTACTCAAGGCTGGACCCCAGTATAGGTATATGTGGAAAAAAGTACTTGAAATGCTCTAGGGTTTTAAAGAAAACCTGTATCATTGTCGAGAGAAATTCAGATGTAAAGTTTTTAGCTCCCAAAAGTTAAGAGAATTGGGGTGCATTGGAAGGAATCTGCAAATGGCTGATTTTTCATTTGAATATATTTCATCTCCCATGTGAGATGATCACTAAGCAAAAGAAAAATCACCTGACCATAAAGTGGGCACAGTTTTCAACTCTATGTGACTAGGCATTACCTACGTAAGTAAATAGTCTTTGCCATCTGTTCTACAGAAATCAGAAACATGGACAATTGTCCTTTCTTTTCTTTGCTGCTTGTTTCAAATGCAGTGAAACATGTTGGGTTTACCCACAGTATTTGATAATGTTGCTGAAACAAATAGCTTCCTGTTTGCAGAACCTTTGTTTTTTCAGACTCCTAGATTTACAGTTTCTGAAAAAAAATCAGACTGGTGAACCAGATACTGCTGTACTGCTTTCACATATCTTGGGCTAGTGTCATAGGAGGCCAAAATTTGATTCTTAAGTGTGGAAGAGGGAGGGAGCTTAAGTCATTGAGTAATATAATGATGATACTGTGAAGTTATGATTTTCTAATGTCTAATGTGGAGTACTGAAGTTAAACATAAATTTGGAGTGTTTTTTTCTACAGTGTCTTGAGTCACAATAATTCATCCCTGAGCCATGGAGCTGCCCAGTGTGGTGGAGGGGGGATCAGATGGGCTGGTTGGACTGAGTGGGCTTTGGAGGCAATAGGTGGTGGTGGTGGGTTCATGTATATGGGGTAACAGCAAGGTCAAATCCTCTCTGAAGACTTTATGATATATGCATGACGTGCAGATCTTCTTCATAATCTGGAGCCAAATCGTTTTGGTATAAAGTAATAATAATAATGACAAAAGCTAATTAAATCTGCAAACTGTTTCATTGGTTTAATTAGCATCTTTTTTCCTTTTTTTTTTTTGAGTGTTAACAAAGTAAATGGTCAATGTTCTTCCCAAAATACTTCAAAATTTTAAGAGGCTCTTAGTTTCCCACGAAGTTTGGCTTTAATCATAGGTCAAGGCTCTGCTGTGGATGGAGGCATACAAGAGATACCCATCTTATGTTTAAGGTGATCATGTAACTATTATTACAATTGAGTTTATTTTTTTTGTGGGAAGCATGGTTGTGAGCAGGCTATTACAGCACCAGGTTGCTTGAAAAAAGTAAATGTTCATGCGTAACAGATCATGCAGTCACAAAATGTTTGGGGTTTTTTGGTTTTTTTTTAACCTATCAATTGGCCAGCTTTAGTGCAATTTATCCACCTGAGTACCAAGTCTCACAGGGAGGAAGATTACACTGAAGAGGCATCAAGAACTGTCTCCTTAAAACAGAAAAACATATTGTTTCATGTGCTGAAATTTGAAGTAGCTTCAGATTCATTGAAAATGAGAAATATTTAATACCTACAAAGAAATTCCAATGTTGCGACCTTTGTCCAGGATTTTAATTTTTTTTTAATTGAGACTTTTAAGTGTAGACAGTTGCTCTGAAAGTTATTTTGAACAGCATTTTATTTTCTTCCATCGTTGAAAAAGAAAATAAAATATACCATGTTCTTAAAATGAAATTGTATTTGAGTTTACAAAATGAAAGACAAATCAATTGTCTCTTTTATATCTGTTTTTGTCAGTAACAACACAAGCATAACTATTTCCTGTGTAACGATATCTGTGAAATACTTTTTTTCTCTTTCTTCTTTCAGAGGTGAAGCCAACTTGCATATTTAACAGCATGGAATATTATGATGGAGACATGTTTCGGATGGATGCTTGCCGATTTTGTCGGTGCCAAGGGGGAGTCTCTATTTGTTTCTCTGCCCAGTGTGGTGAGCTACACTGTGACAGGTACTATGTGCCAGAAGGAGAGTGCTGCCCGGTGTGTGAAGGTACAGTCTCTTTTTAGTCCTGCCTGCTTTTAATTCTGCTGCTTTTATTTATTTGCCTGTCCAGTGGAAATGAGCAAACAAGGACTTTTATTCTTCTGAAGTTTGCAGATTCCTCCATAATTCAGTTTATTTCTACGCTTTTGCTGTGCCTGAATGTGCTGTCATGTTCTTTGCAGTGCTTCTCTGACCTTGACACTACTTCTTAGACACAGTCAAATTTGCAGGGCTTTTTGGGGGTCCTTCTTGACAAATTACTTAAAAAGCTATTTCTAATTTCTGCACATTAGACAGGCTTCTCCAGAGTTGCAGTTGTGGCCCTGAGACAAATTTCTATTGCTTTGCAACCTGCTTCTTACTCTGTTCAGCTGGAGTAATGCACACAACTTCTTTCCTCTACAGTTACAGCAAAGCAATGGGGCAGCAATGTGACATCCATGTTTTTCTCTTCCTCCTTTGCCATTTTGACAGCCTTGCTAGACCTGCAGTCCTCCTAAAAAAGGCTCTGTGGGAAACTTCACATTGATCCTCTCACTTATATCAGAAAGTATTGGAGGCGTCTTCTGCCAGAATACATTAGGGGATCAGCATTAGGGGATGTAATTTGCTGGACTCAATTTATAGCTTTAAACACTACTGCCCTTTTAAGGGTACCAGGAGCTTTGTCCTTTGAGTTGCACAGAAGGCTACTGCAAACAGCACAAGTCTTGTATGCCTCTTCTGTGCTTTTTCAGTAGTTCTCTGCCAATCAGAATCCTGTACAGAAGTTGAATGATAAAATCCACTTCATTTGTTTGTTTATCATTTGATTTTTGTCTAGGTCAGAACTCTTATTTACAGATGCAAGGTCATCCTAAAACATGAAAAGTGCAAAGTTAAGAATTTAGGAAGCATTTTAATTTTTAAATGCCTTATTTTCACAAACATCTGTGTTTGAGCTTGATCAAAATTTTACTAAAATTCTGAACATCAGTACAGCTCAAGATGGGGATGATGTCATGTGCAATTTCATTCCAAATGTTTGGAGTGTCATAAAGTGGCTTAGAATAAGACTACAGCTGCTGGCACTGCTACAGGTTTTATCTACACAAAAATGCATTGCCTTCCTTCCAAAGAGAACTGATGAAACTTCAAAGAAGTAATGCAAGTTTCATTCAATCCTTTTTTTCCTTCAGATAGGAAGGAAAATTTCTCTCAAGTCCTTCCAGCTTAACACTCCTGTAAAATTAACTTTTAATAAATCACTTGTGCTTGTTTGATGTCTGCTAAAAAAGATGTTTTCAGTTGTATTTATTGCTTTTAATACATTAAATTTGCTTTAATATATCATTTTAGTATTGCTTGCTTTGCAAACCTCACCTACCTACTGTACATTCTCAGATACTTCATTTTTGAGCTTGATGGTTACCTTTTATTAGCCACCATGATAAGTTGTATACATTCACATAATGTATATATAATTTTGACTCTTAGTGTCAGTGCAACTTAGCACATCTCTGGAATACTATTATTTCTGAAGAGTAAAAGTTGCATTTGGGTTAGCATATCCAGACTTGCATGGAACTTGGGGAGAAATCTTACATAAAGTATGCTCCCTAAAATTTTGTTATTTAAAAAAGATCTTAATTTGATTGCCAGCAGGTTAGTGGGACTTGTGGCTTTCAAGGGGCAAAAAACTTCAACTGAAATGAAATCAAAACCTGACCCTCTTTAAAAAGCTCGTATGTCTCCAAAACCGGGATTAGGTGTAGCTTAAGGCACTCTTCCTATTCCAGCAACAGATATGCCAGAGGCCTCATCTTTGCTCATAGTATAAAAGAGTGATGCAGTGCTGACACGGGTCATTCCAATGGGCCGCTCAGAAATGTTGGTACAGAAAAAAGAATCGGCAGATCCAAGAACCATTTTGTTCTGGAGAACAAAACCAGAAAAACTAAAACCTGAATTAAAACACCCATTCTCTCGCAACCGCTCTGGTTCCAGACCCGCTTTACCCGGTCAATAACCCTGCTGGCTGCTATGCCAACGGCCAGATCCAGGCTCACGGAGACCGCTGGCGAGAGGACGACTGCACGTTCTGCCAGTGCATCAACGGGGACCCGCACTGCGTGGCAACGGCCTGCGGACAGAGCTGCCTGAACCCTGTCAAGGTCCCCGGGGAGTGCTGCCCCGTGTGTGAAGGTAGGAGTGGGATTTACCTTCCCCTCCCCCGCCCCCGTTATTCAGCTTTGGTCTGTCGTGGCTGCTGCTTACCTGGCAATTCTCAGTTTGCTTTAAAATTTGAGGGAGGATTGAGGGAGCTGGTACGGAGCTGGCTGGTTGCTGAATTAATTACTGAGGGCAGAAAACATCAGCGTGGTGTAGCTACACCTGTATGTTGGCAACGCCCGGTACTCTTTTGGCACAAAGAGTATAGTAAGAGATGGTTAAGATCAGCATTATTTACTAATTTCTCTCTTAGCTTTGCTTAAACCTTATTAAGAAATATAGCAGAAGTTAGAAGGCCAAGATGTTTATAGCCAGGTATTACTGTTAATTGTATTATTCCTGTTTTCTTCTTCATTACTGTCATTTGGTTGCCAAAAAAATCTTTGTACAGCATAATTTGATATTGGACATAATTATTCCAGTGAGACTTATAAAAAGGGATATTACCTGGGAGATAGGTTAATTTTCAAGTTTACAATTACTTTTTCATTTGTTTCTGGAAATACATGTATAAGTGACTGAGATGTAACTTAGCAATAAGGTAAAATGCCTCCCCAACCCGACAATGGAAATGGGAAGACTTGCAAACCAAGACGTTAAAAAAACTATTTTGAACTGTATATGTAAATGTGCATTTAGAGCTGAGCTGCATTTTATGGAGTAGCTGTTCATCAGGAAAAACACCAGGTAAATTTAGAAATGGTTCATCTAGACCTAGAGGCATCTTCATAGTACACAAACACTTGTGGGTGCTCAGTGAGTTGCCACTTAAGTTTTTCTCATTCCATCCCTGATTTAAAAAAAAAAAAAGTTATTGTATAACTGCACGTGTCTCTGGGCCCTTCTTGGTTTGCAGTATCTATCCACCTAAGCTCACTGTGATACTTTTTAGGATAAATCTGAGGAGCATAAGAATTCCTTACAGGTGCTCTTAAACTCCAGAATTCACGTCATCAGGTATGAAGAAGGTGTTTGGTACAATGTGTAAAAGCTGCTGGTGAATTGTACAGAATTGCACTACTTGCACTGACTTAATGTCACTTTGAGGAAGCAGGTTAACTGCTGTTAATCCCCAGTGATCATTTCACGATGAGTATCACAGAGCCTGTGCTGTCACCCCTCATTATTTAGGTGTCTGTGTTGGGAAGGCAGTACAGAGAGAGAGGGGCTGATGGAAGTATTTTCAAACTGTTAATATACTGAGAGGATTCTTTTCCTCTAATGAGGGAATGATAGGCAAATATCTCTCCTTTCCGCTTCCAGACTGGAGAAAATGGATGAGAGATAATTCAATTAAGTGTGTGTGTGTGTGTATATATATATTGGGCTAAGCTAATTATGTATAATAAGCTAAGTATATATATATATATGTTGGACGGAGCTAATTATGAAGAACCATGGGAAGCAAACACAGGGTCAAGCGTAGGCTTCCATCCTTCATTGCTAAAGGTTCCAACATAAACAAGCTGTGCTTCATTAACACACCACACTAATGCCTCTGCAGTGCTCTCAGGACACTAGGTCCTCTGGGCTAGGCTGGGTAATTCCATACAATAACATGTTTTTACTGTTAGAAGAAGATGTAGCTGGCAACTCTTGAAGTCCATAAAAGTTGTTTCATAGTTGCTTGGGTGAGTGGGATATGGAGTGCAATCATACTTACCATACAAATGGGTGAAAACTGACAAAATAGAACTGTGGACTCAATATTTAAATGAGGTCCTTGTGTCATCTAAAGTATGCTTTATTAAAAAATAATCTAACTTCTTATTTGTTTGTCATGTTAAGTGTTGTATGATGTATGCTTAATTGTAGTTATCTAGTTTTGAGTGTGTCATCTGGAACTCAGTGATACTGAATGGTATTTTGAGGAACTTCCTAAATTTTAAGCTTAAAAGCATCACATTTGCCTTGGTGGTTTTTTTCAATGGGTAATGAAATTATGTAAGTTGTGGAACTAATAATTAGTGGAAGCGCTTTTAGTTCATGCTAGGATGGGGTTTCAGCATACTTGGGTACCAGTGGTCAGAGAACATCTGAAAACACTTGAATCCTCTCGTCTTTTTTCCCTTCCCTCTCCCACAGCAAACAAATAAAACAAAACCAGATTATTATGATCCATTATTGCAAATTATTTAATTCCAGGAATCCAGATTTGGGATTTTCAACAAAAAGACCTGGACTGTTGAAACTCATCAGTGAGTTCAGATGCTAGCACCCAAGATTTAAAGAACTGAGTTTGCAAGAAGCAGCTTTGGATGATTTCCTGAGAAATTGCTCAGCATCTGAGACTTGCAATAATAAGAAATGAAAAAAATCCCTGAGAAATTAACCATCAAGGGTACCAGCAAACCTCTTGAAGTTATGTTTTGGGGCATCAAATGAGTTATGCCTTTTGATTAGCAGCCTGAATAAAAATATATAGAGATATTTTAGAGTATAACCCTAAAATATTTAGAATTATTTTTAGAGATAAAAATATGAGAGCAAAGTGTTACCTGATTCGAAGTATGAGACTTGTGTGTCTTTCTGAGTCTGTTAACATTTTTCTTTGAAAGCACACATTAAGAAAATCCCAGAACATTAGGGAAAAATAACAATGTTGGCTGTCTGCATTTAACATTAAGAATGTGTAATCTTAAAATTAGTTTTTTAAAAGGTAATGTTTGAGCTCATGGCAGCAGGGACTGGTGTGTTAGCCATAGACTTCTGGCCCACCTCCAAGGTCAGATAGCTTCATGTGTCTTAAGCCTTAAATCTGAGATTAGTAGTGTTTCTACTTGGAGTTTAATGCGTGGGGTAGGAAACAAGTACTGTCTGCTTTAATTACAATACAGCTGTCACTTGCTAACCCAGTAGGCGAGGGGCTTCTTTCGATTTCTGGTCTCTGGTTTTCTTCTTGTTGTAAGGCTGAACTGAAGAAGTGTGCCATGGGAAGACAGTTAAAAACTTCCTTCACACAACTAATTTTTCCTGAATTTTAGTTATATCATTTTAATGACAACCTAGTGCCATCTAAAGTGCTATTTTGTTTCTGCCATCCTCCAGCCACCTGACATCTCTATTCTCTTAATCAGGTAAGCTGCATGGATCAGTGCTCCTTCCCATTTTAAATCAGCTTCTCACTCTTTTTCCTGAGCATTGTTTCTGTTGATGTTCCGCTGCTGATGCTCACTGTGTTGTCTGTGACCTGTATGGGTGGTGGGAACAGAGGAGAATAAGGTTCTGCCTGGGAAGTTGGCTGAAAAATTAATCCTTTGATTTTAATGATTCTAATGAAAAAGATGTGCAGTACGTTTTAATGGAGCTACAAGCAATGAAGTAAATTCCAGGCACATTTTTTCCTAAAGAGGAGTTAAAATGCAGCATTGTCAGCCATTCGATGCTTTTCTGCATACCACCTCATTGCACTTGCATATCCACAGCTTAACCTGAATTTTGCAGTGCACTGAATGAGCAGAAGCATTGACTGTCTTGTGCTCTCCAGTCTGGTTTCTCCATCCTTCTGCTTCTCTTATTTCCTACTGTTCAGGAGAGAGAAGCAGAATTCTTATCTAGTGTGGGCAAAGGTCTGGCATCTGTGATACTATATGGTGTCATATTTTCAGCTATGCAAGTTATTAAAGGAGAAAAAGCAGTGTACTTCAGTGATACGTTCAATAAATGGGCAAAAATAATGTAGACTTTGCAGCTGGTTTTGAAATAGTAGTTTACTAGTGATTGTAAAGATAAGCATACCTCATTTTGCACTTCTCTTTTGAATGACTTCCAGTTCTCACTCACATCTCTACATTTCAACACTCTCAGCAAGAGTATATTCATAAAGAAATAACATACTTTTTGCAGATTAGTTTAAAATTAATTTTTTTCCCAAAAGTTATATTTTATAATTGCATCATGAATATACTTTGCTTTTTTGCTCTTACTTATATAATACATTTCTTAATTCAGCTGTAACTCTTACTTTTTGCATTAACTTTTCCACTTTTTTTTGTGGACACTAATGCAGAATGTAGGAAATTTCTATTTGTATTCTAGAATCTTAACTATGCATCAGATCTAAAGCAGGAAGAAGAATGGTACCTGCTGAAAATCTCCTACTATCTTAGTCACTTTAGTTGCTGATGGACCAATTCATGCCCATATTTCTAGTACAGAAATAGGTATTTGAGAAAGAATAATAAGGAAGACACTTCATATGCTTATCACTATTTTTAAGTATGCATTTATTTCTCTTTGGACTTCTATTTACATTTGAAAGAGAACCCACTTGCCAAGCAGCCAGCTTTGGTTGTGTGAGCTTACTTTAAGCATGTCAGATATAAACTCTTTAATATGCAAACCAAAACATTTAGTCAAAGATATTTCTATCGTATATTTTGGGTTGAGTGTTGAGGGATACAGGGATTTGTGGGGCATGAAGCTTATGAGGAAATTATAATCAAAGCTGCTTATAGATCTGGTCTGGCTGTGGCTCATCCAGAGTAAAAGGTTATTAGTTTCAGTCACTTCTGACACTTGTTCTCTCTTTGATCTAAATGCTAATGTACCTGCAGTTCTGCCAGTTCAGATATTTGTTGGCTGGTTTATAATCAGTTTTAGTGAAGGACCTATTTGTTCCCCTAGATAAGTTTACATTCCAGCAGCTTTGTAAGGATAAATTTTTTTCTTGGATTACGCTTGCAAAAAAATTTTGCTGCCAGAGATCACATATAATGTACTAGAAAGTCTGTGTACAAAGATTCTTGAGATGTGAGCACAGTATGTCAGAACACAAATGTATTCAGTCTTTGAATACAGTAAATTCAGACCAAACTAGAACATTCCTGTTCCCTCGTGAAAAAAGTCCTGATGTTCTTACTACTGCAGTGAGAAAACCAGCATGTGAGGTTTGTAGAGACTCAAGTTACATAAACATAGCTGTTAACACTTCTCTCAATTAGAGACCAAGAAGTAGCAATTGTGGTATTCCTGTTACTCTACAGAGTTGATTTGTGTATGTTCTCTGCAGTAAACCCTTTTTAATTCCTTCTAACGTGCTGCTGTATATTATCCATGGTGTATATCCTGTATGTGTGCTATGCAATACACATTCCCATGTTGACTGGATGCCCAGATCAGTTTGAAGTGTGTAATTTTCTGAATGCCTGCCTTGGATTTGCTGGACTTGGGGGAGATGGTAGCAGTCACTCCTCTCACTTCTGTCTTGCCTGCTGCTACTGCTGGAAGGGGAGCCTGAGTGAGGTGCTTGA
This sequence comes from Chaetops frenatus, assembly GCA_013400775.1. Taxonomy (NCBI): domain Eukaryota; kingdom Metazoa; phylum Chordata; class Aves; order Passeriformes; family Picathartidae; genus Chaetops; species Chaetops frenatus. The sequence continues at coordinate 239,614 of VZTR01033855.1, read as the reverse complement.
GATGCTTTACAGTGGAGCTCCCTGGGGAGATTGATGAGGAGGAAGACAAGGGCGTGGGGGGGGAGGTAGGTGCATGAAGGAAAGGGGTATTTATGGATGTGGTGTGCCAGTAAAATGGCTGTGTACACAGATTTAGTTTCCAAATCTATGGGCAACCTCTCTTGAGTTGCAGTGTAGCTGGTATCCACTAGTAATCTTTACCAGCTTTGTTTGATGTTTTTACTAACTCAGATCAAAGCTAAATTTATTTTATCTATAGACAACAAAGGTAAAAAGAACAGCCAGTGTCTTGGAAGGCAGAGTATGAATTCATATATGTTGTCAAGCAGAGAACTGACAGAAAGATGCTGACCAAATTCAACTAGGGAAAATAAAACATACTGTGCTGTGAGGAACCCACTTAATTTTGTTTTTCGTCTCAATGTTGTTTAACCAGAGGTATGTGGGGGAAGGGCTGCACATGTACCACTTGTAGGAGGCAGGTAGGAGACGATGGAGGAAAGTCCTATCTCTAGGGAGACTTTGCCTGACAGCCATTTCCATCTCACGTGGAATAGGCAGTCAGTAGGAGACCACCAAGGATACTTTGTCCTCCAGAAAGGTTCTCCAATCAGGTGGCAAAAGGTGGACAGCAGTTGAATGTTCAACTGGGCCAGTGGTGTCCTGCCAGCAAGCCTTGGGAGGAGCTGGGGGGTATAAAAGTAACTGCATCACAAGCTGCTGGGCACTCTTTTGCCCTTGCTCTTTTTGCTTGCTCTCGCTCACCCGCTATCCCTCTTGCTGGCTGGACACCTGGTGACCTCCTCCCATGTCCTGTCCTACCAATTCCATCTTCCTCACCTGCTCCAGCCATCGCCTGTCCTGCCCCCCTGCACTCTTGCCCAGGCTCCTGCCTGACCCACCTGCTTCCAACCCTGCATTGCTGATCCAGCCCATCACCACAATCTCTGCTGTGACCCTGCCCAGGGTTCTGGAGTCCTGCCCGACCCCCAGCCCCGGTGTCCAGCTGCCCATCACGGCGGGAGCTGTGCCTGTGGGGCCGCGCGGGCTCCTGCGTCGGGCAGCATGCACACAGCCCTGACCCCATGGGCAACATGGCACACTCCAAAGTCCTGGTGCTGGTAATGCCTGCTTTTTCTCTCTGTCTCCCGTCTCTCTCTCCACCTCCCCCCCCCCCCA
>VZTR01033855.1:225968-238425 GCA_013400775.1 Chaetops frenatus | reverse complement strand
TCTCCTTCCTCCTTTTCTGTCTTTCCAACTCTTCTTTAGCAGGGCATCACCCTTTTCCTTACCAGTAAACTGTTCTCAGATATAGTACTTGCCTTGTTTGGCTTAATTCTGTCCTAGATCATCTGTTTTAAAAGAATCCCCGACAGCTCCCTCTTAGTGGAATGTGATGGTCTTGGAGGAGATTCTTCATGAGTCCTGAACCAGAGTGACTGTTGAATAGCAGCTTTCCAGGAGAGGTTTGGTGATTAAGGTGAAGGAACATGTTGAACATGGATTAACAGGTGCCTGAGAAGGCAAACACCATATTAAAATTAGGATCAAGAGGAGAATTCACTAGACTTGAAGTAATCCTTTTTGCTCTCTTTCCTGTGGGTGGGTATGTCCCTGGATGACACAGTAGGTACTTGGTTCTTTTCTGTACATTGCTTCTCTGATAATGGTGGAAGCTGGAAAGTGTTGGATAACTATGAGCGCAGTCCAAAATTTGCAAAACACATCCTAGGAAGACAGACTGAATAAACTGGATTGGTTCAGCTTAAAATAAAATTGTGAAGTCAGAATGTAGCATAGCACTGAACACAGCAGTCCTCAAGTGCCTAAAAGGTTGTTGCAAAGAAAAAGATAAGACAAAAAAAAAGATAAAATTGGATTACAAGAGAGGAAGATGGGATTTAGAGGAAGGCAGAAACTCATTGAGGAAAACAAAATTCCCTCTGTGGCATGTTGTGACTAAGATTGTCTTTTTGATGTGTTCAGGGCATGGCACTTATATTTTCAGCCTCGGTGAAAAGAGATTTGCTCAGGAAATTGCTTATATAACTGAAAGCAGTAATGGTAAATCACGTGTAGCTTTCAGCATTAATGCAAGTGATGGCTCTAGCTTACCAATATATAGCACAATATATACCTGGGGGCTTGGGAGGAGAGAGGGTGTTTGGGGTTTCTTTAACTAGACATCAAAGTGATCTAAACCCTTTTGGCAAGACATTTTGATACAGTATGTCCACTTGAGTCACTTCTTTCCAGTTACCTGACACATCAAAGCCCATGGGCTATGCGTGGGGCGCATCAGTAAAAACCCACTGTATGAGGCAGGGGAGTGGCTGCTGTGAGGTGGCTGCTTCCATAGGGAGAGAGGCAGAAAGCCTTTTCACAGAAAAGGCATGAAGCTGGAGATAGAGGCATATTGAGACACGACAGTGTGGAGAAGACCTGCCTTCATCCTTGGCCTGTCCCCAGACTCAAGCTCTTCAGTTGACACAGCTTTTTCAAGGCATGCACCTCCTTCCTCTGCTGAGAGCTGGGAAAAGCATTCCTTTCTGTGGATTCAACACAAAGAATTAGTTTTAAGCTTCTGATGGATGCTTCTATATAGCTTCTATAGCTCCTGTAATGATATTGGCCCTCTGGGATTTGACTTTGTTTATTTAATCTATTATCTATTTATCTGTTTAGTTTGTTTTTCTTTGTTTTCCTGACTTCTCTTCATTAAGAGCCAAGGCTTAGGCAATCATACTGGTCTTCTGTGCTTTCCCCATGGTTTCAGAGCCAATGGCTTATTTTTGCAGCACAAGGAAGTCTTGAAGGGATCACATTTCTCCAGATTAAAACAGATAGCTAGATAGAGGGGAGAAAGGGGATTTTCAAGTGCCATAATGGACTGCAAAATTATGATATGCCCTCACACTTCTGGCTCAGACCAGCTCTTAATGGGGGCTGGTCTGGGTTCCTGTTCCATTGCAGCTAAACAGATCCGTTGGTGATCAGCTGCAGTTAGGTACTGCTGCTTAAAGAGCTGCTTGCTTCTTGCTGGGCTAACAACTTTGCTTTCTAAGTAACATTACTGTGGTTTAAATAGCAATTCCATTTTTAATGAATTTTACCAAAAAAAGAGGGAATATACCATATGAATATATAATAGCATGTGAATAATACTAAAGAAGCTACAGTGATAGAAATAACTGTTTCCCTCAGGCCATCTGCATCTGTGGACAGCCATCTGCAAATTGGAATAATAGCTGTGTTCACAGGAAGTAAATATTGGTTAAGATAGTATGTTTTTTTTGTTTGTTTTTTTTTTTTTTAGCAAGATAATAAATGCAAGTGTTCCGCACTGGCATCGATGCCAAAAGAATGTCCCTTAGGAAAGTCTGTGGTTGCTTCTATTCTCTTGCATCTCTCAGAGGCTCAGGCTATTCATAAAGAAAGCTGATACACAGTAATTGGTTATCTCACAGCACGTCCTTCTGCAAGAATGCCCTCAGGTACAAGTGGCACAGTGCCAGCATAAGCTGTGAATGAGAAATTAAGTGTTAAACAAAATCCCCTCAGAGGATTTTCATGAATAAGACCCACAGTACTTTGCTGTCATTATGGCTGACACTTTATCTTCAGAAAAAGAAATTAACATTTTCATCAATAAAGGAATCCAAACTCTAGCTGAGATGTAATTCAGTTCAGTTCCTTTAGCATGTCTAGCACTTCATTAAGTAAAAACAGGCAGCAGAGTCCAGCGAAAAGAAATTTGATTCATTCAGGATGAAGTCCGTGGTAGTGAGCAGTGTTCACTGACACGGGGTGTGGGCCCAGCATCCTCCTTGGAGCATGAAGTGTAAGTTATTGTTGGGCAGCAGCAATGGAGCTCCCAACCAGCCCTTTCATCAAAGTCAATTAAGGGATGCAAACACCACGCTGCAGAGAATTGGGCTTATGTTTGCCAGATCATGATTTAGCATAGTGGTTCTAGAGAAGGCAGCTGTTGAACCACTGTGTGGTGAAAATTGCTGTGTGATGAAACCCAAACCGGGCAGTGCAAGCCAGTGAAATTCAGGAAGACTATACGAGTATGAAATAATGCTTTCAGTGACTCATCGTTGAATTCAATGGAAGACTGCTGAGAGGATAAATAACCAGAGAATCCTAATGACTATATGTCAGAGGATGTCTCATTTATAAAGAACCTCATGGATCCTGCAAATTTTTTTCAGCACCTATGGCTTTCATAGATTTGCCCCAGATGTACACTAATTTAGTGTTTATCTTCACCTAGTAAAAATAAGTGAATGGCCTTCTTAATGTTTTTGAACATTTCTTGATAGATTTAATTGATTCTACTTTAACGAAGTGGTCATTTCTTAGTGTCATTCCACCTAAAATAGTCAAAAAAAGTTCCTATCAGCATTAAAATTCATTTGAAGAGTATACATGCCTGTTAAACCAAAAACTGTTAGAATTCATTATGACAGACAAAAGGTTTCACTTTTTGGGAGTAGAAAGTGTGTATTTTGATTGCATCACTGCAAAAAAGGCATACATATACCCCCGGCTTCTTTACGCTGCAGCAATAGATAGTCTTTGATTATAATAGTTACTTTTAAGGAAAAAAATTCATCTTTTTGTAGTTTCAGGCTGGCAGTATGAATAAAATTTGAGACAAAAGACTGCCAAAACTGAACTATGTGTTTGGAGGTAATAATGAATATATTTTCAGAGTTACTTGTGACATTGGAAAATTATATAATCTAAGTCCTTGCATACATTTTATAAATTGTTATGTGATGCTGAGTTGTTGAACCCTGATAGCCAACACAGATAACTAAATTCTGGGAGAAAAATTTCCTGCAAGGCATTAGGTATTTCAAACCCAGGAAGGAAATTCTTTAGCCCAGGACTCAGGACTGATGTTTTTCATGTAATGAATTGGAGAGGCGGGGAAGGCTGGAATGCGAACTATGAGGATGGAAAACATTTAGTCACTCTTGGAATGATATGAATGTTTTTACAGGAAGCTTAAGTAAACACACATGCTGCTGCTTAGTAGGCTGCAGTTAACTTTTTTTGGACAGTAGACAAAATTTAAACAAGTATGCAGACTCAAATGAAAGGCTGTTGAGCAGCACACCCTTCAGGCCCAGTTTTGAGCCAGCTATCACTTAAAACATTAGGCGAAAGGTGTTTGTACTGTTTGGTTACAGGGTTTTTGGTTACATTTTCTTTATTTTTTTAATGGTAAATGCTTGAATGCACTGATTTTGAATTTCTTTAAGTTGGTTGATAGTGGTTTCATAGGATCAAAACATCTTTTAAAGGTATGGTCTGTGTTATGAAATATTACAGAAGAGGGAGCTATTTCCCTTTCCCCAAACATGGGCATGCTCTTTATTTTTCATGGTGAAAATCTTTCTCCTTGTTTAGAACATGATTTTTATTCATTTTTTTCTTTTCCACCCCAGAAGAGGTTTTCATTTTATGAAAACAGGTGAGATGTTGGACATCCTAGGATCCTATTCTGTTGAGTTTATTCAGAAGAAATGTTGTGCAGAGGAGAAAGCTTAGAATATAGTAGTTACTTCCCTCCTTACAACCAATTTTGTAAAACCATGGAGTAGCTATTTCCCTCACATGATATTACTGAAAGTATGAAACAAAACTGTTTGGAGTTAAAAGACTACAATCCAAATGAAACAAACCAAAGAGATTGTTTTTCATGTAACAATAATAATAATAAAAATACCTTGCCAAGAGGTGAACCATGCATAATGTATTAACATAAAGGACAACAAAAAAATAGGACTGATTAAAGCTGTTTGTGGCTGTTACTAAGTAACTCTCAACAGAGAATGGCTCTTAGAAACACCTGGAAGAAATTTTTCTTCCTGAATAAAAAAAGGTAGTTTTTAAGTCATGAAGTAGATTCAGAAAGATAGTGTTAGGCAAACGTATACTTATTTTGCAAAAGGAAGGTAATCAGTATTCGGCAAAAGCATATAGAAATCATCATAAATTGAAATCCTTGTCTTTTGATTTCAGTTCCTTGATTAGGATTCATCAAGGATATTGCTGCTTTCACTGGAAAAGTTTATATGAAAGTGAAATTCATGGAGTCATGCAAGTTAGAAAGGACCACCAGAGATTTTTCTAGTTCTATCTCTTCCTCAAAGCAGGTCCAGTGATAGGAGGGTGTCAGGGCCTTGTCCCAGTTAAATCTTGAATATTTTGAAGGATGGAGATCATGCAAGTCTATGACCATGTCATAGTTTAATGACCCACATCGTTTAAAAGGAGGATCAAAACAGCTTTTATCAAGTTGTAGTTTCCCATTTCATGCTTGTGTTTGTTTCCTCTCATCCTAGCTTGGAGCCACCTCCAAGATTAGCCAGGTACCCTCTGGTTAAAGAATGGTGGACAGCAGCAAGATGCCCCCTGACCCTCCTTCCCCAGGCTGAGCAAGGCCTGCTTTGTCTCTCAGCCTGTCCTTGAATGCAGCCTCTCCAGCCCCTGGCCAGCTGGGTGGCCCTGTGACACACTTGCTCAGGTGTCTGTGTTTCTGTTCTATTGAGGAGCCCAGAGCTGGACACTACTCCAGCTGTTGGCTTCCAAGTGCCAAATGGAGTGAAACCATGGCTTCCTTGTACCTGCAGGTGCTGCTTCTGTTGGTGCAGGTCCCTGTTGTCCTTCACACAAACCAAAACTGCTCTCTCATAATATATTTGACTTTGCAGTAGAGCACTGAAGTGTAATCCCTCTTTGCTTTCTGATACAAACTCGATGGCCAGAGTTCAGGTTTTGAACAACTAAGAATATGATAGGAATGTGGGTATAATTTTTCATTCTGGTTCCACACTTAAGAAGGATTCTATTTAATTAGTTAGTTGTCTTTTATATAATTATGATGACATCCTCAGTGAATGGAGTTTCTTTTTAAACATGCAGATAAACAGTAGAAGTCAACAAGATTGCAATAAATTGTCCCTGATATTTTCTCTTTGTTTTTCTTTGTTTTCCAAGGCTTCAGCTGTCAATGGTATATTTAATAAAATTGTAATTCTGAGAAACAAATTTTCCCTGATCGCACTGAAACATGGGTGCATCAATTTCTCTCCATATCTGAATACTTGAGCAGTATCTCAGGACCCCAATACTCACCAAAGTATAACAAATATAAGGCACAGTACTAGACCACATCAACCATCCTGTGTTCTTGTGTGTGTATTTATGGTAGTTCACATTGTTAGCAGAAGAAGATATCTGCCCTTTTTTCTACAAGTTGTGTCATGTCACTCAGGAGAACTGGGATGTCTCAGAAATCAAAAAAGAGGGGCCTAGGGGTTAGTTTTGCTCATATTACAAAAGTATTCTAGATTTTTAAAAATCAGGGAAAATAGTATTCCACCTTGATAACTTATTTTCCTTCTTTTTTCTTTTTTTTTCACCATAAATGCAGTTTGATTTCAAGCTAGAATGAATGAGATTCGGGGTTTGATAACATATTCTAGTATTTTTCAGTAAACTAGTCAGACTGAAAGTCCACCAGCAGCTGAAATAGCCACTGTGGATTTTAAAATTGTTGAAGTTGTTTTTAAGTAAATGGCATTGCAAAAACTTAATTTAAATATTTTTATCAACCTCACAGCAGGCAAATTAATAACCTGCACTAAAATTCAGCAGAGAAAGTATCAAGATCAGAGAGAATATATGGAAGCATGGTGTTCTAATATGAATCTGCATTTAACTTTATGTATAAGCACTTTGACATCAGCAAAATCTGTGCTCCATTAAATAATCCATTGTTTTCATCCAGACTCTCTTCAATCCCCTGCTCTTTATTTTCTTCTCTCTTTATTTCTATGGCATAGTTGTATTGTTGGTAAAGCACACAGGCAGAAACAGCACCAGTTTTTCCCACCCATTGTCTGTGCATGTGTGCACTGGATCTTTCTTCAGCCGTTTCTACCAAGAGCAGCAGTGAAAGCCTAGTTCAGACCGTGTGGTGGTACATGCTTTTTCAAGCTTAGCTTCTGCTTGCCTATTCAAATAGCCAGAAGTCTGGCAGAGCAGATCTGCCTTTATTTGTTGAGTCTTGTCTAGTGAAGTGAAAAGGCCTGAATTTTTTTTTTTCCTGGCTGCATTTTTGCATATGTGGGGGTAGGGAATGAAATTATTTCTTTTGTCCTCTGCTTGCAGCTCATTGAGAAGCAGGCATGCATATAAAATTACTGTATCTCGGGGCTTACCTTTAGGGAGAGAAGGGAGAAAGAAACAGATTTGTAAGCTTGACTGGAAACACTGAGGATGCTGAAAGCAAGCCCAAAAGTGGAAGGTAACTGAATAATAAAACACAACAAATGGAGAACAAACAAAAACTTCTCAAATTAATATAGCAACAGTTTAATTTCATCCCTTGTAAGAAATACCATATTACTGCATGTATCAAAGGCACAAAAATTTTGTCAATGTGTTCAAGGTAAGGGAGCATTAAAACACAGAGGTTTAGTTTTGGAAAGTCACCAAAAATTATACAACAAATATGTGTATATATATATATAGATAGATTTATCAAATTATGAATATATATGCTGGTTTTCCTAGATGTTAAATTGTATCTGCAATTACAGGGAAGTTATCTTGAGGGATGGACTTTAGTGATGGGGAGTAAAACACAGTCCTCTTTCTCTCTAGCTTTAGTTTACACCCAAATGGATCAATGAATACTAACTAACCTGCATCTCAACTTTCTGCAAAGTTTTGTAGGCCTTTTTTATCAGCATGTTTTACCACACATCTGCAGTCAGATGGTAAAGCTTCGTTCTCCTTCAGTTCTCTGGCTTTTGTTACTGTCAGTGAACTTTGCTCTGGGCAGCAGTAATGATTCATATGATTTGTAGTGGTTTTAACTGCCTGTGAGTACAAGCATTACTGTGGCCTTTTTTTGTCATTTGAAGTGTAGAGTTTGTGGTGGCTGACCAGTAACATGAATGTAGCTTCAGGGTAGCTCTTGCATTCTGGTCTTTTGCATGTTTAGGATATTTTAGAGAATGGAATTATGCTAAAAATCAGTTTGGTTGTAGAAATAATTTATATACTCAGAGGCTTAAACAGCCAGGATTAATTAATGGAATTTATCATGTTATTGGTATATATTGGTGTATAGCAATATGTTCATGATTCCTAAACTAATGGTTTGGTGACGTTGCAAATGTTAAGTATTAGACATGAATGTAATTTAGTCAGATACTTTACTGAATGAATTTGAAAACAACTACAAAGAGTTCATTTAGAGTAAAAGAAATCTAGTTTGGAAATCCATGGATTTTAAAATACTTTGCTCATTATGGCTGTTCCTCTACACTACACATGCAAAATCAGACCTGTGAAATGAAGAATTGATGGAAACCAATCCTTTGATCTCCAAACTCATTATTTTTATTAAATCCCTACCAAAAAAAAAAAGGGGGGGGGGGGAATTTTCAGTTTCAATGAGAAGATATTTGATGGATCTAGAGACATGGTGCTATTATGCAGATTGCCAGTTTGTGTATGAACAAAGCTGTTGGTGCTGTTGTGCATATTTTTAAAATGTATTGCTACTTTCCTGCAAGAAATAGACAAGCAACAATTTGAGTGTTACTCAGCAAGTGCATAATCTGAACTATGACCTCTGAGATAAGTTTGAAATTATCTAACTTAATTGTAGTGTCTCTAATGCAGTTCTTTCCATTCCAAACCCTAGTTAGCTGACCTAATTTTAGAAGGATTAAAGACATTCATTGGCTGTATAAACTGTTGTGCTGGGAAGAGCAAGGCTGGAGAGAACCTATGAAAGCTGAAAATTGTGAAAGATAACGAAAGCAGAAAAGTTCATTCTTGTAATAGGATAATTTTCAGTTGACTGGAAGCCATGGGTGCAAAAGCTGCTTGCTGGAATGGAGCCAAGAGGCACAGAAATCAGTATTTTGTTTAACAGTGTATACTTCTGACAACCTAATCCATGCTGGGTAATATTTTACCCTCACTCTGAAAGTAAAGACTAGCTGCCTATAGGTAAAAATGGCAAAATCTGTAGTCTGAGGATGTGGCCACCTCCACTCCATATAATTTCTCCATATTTTCCTAATTTATCACTTTAAGCAGGGAAGGCTTTTTAAATATCGTTTCCTATAAATCTTCATTTCTTGAGATGGAGAAACAGAGCACACTTAAACAGTTGAAGTACTGAAATGAAAGCTCACAGTTCTTTAAATCGTTTAAATCAATTTTTGTTTCCTTAATTTTTTGTATAATGTTAATAATGTTCATAACTAGGAATTCATTGGTTCTTTAGTGTCTGATTTCTATGAAGGAGACAAGATAGACAAAATTAGTCTCAGGGAGCAAAAAGTTATTCAAGAAAAGATAGGTGTTGTTTTCCTTCTGTATCCTGTTTTATGATGGTCATTTTGAGGTTTCTTGTTATTTCCATAAGTCCCTGGATTTTGTTTTATTCTAACAAGTTTCTATACTAGACCACGTTAATATTTCTGTCTACCCTATGTGTCAAAACAAATTCCATACTCCAGCATATTTAAACGGTGTCAAAAAGTAAGTATTATACTGTTGATAAATAAGTTATAATCGGCAATAATCTCCTCAGCTTCAGAAAGCATCATCTGGGACTGCAAAGTATACTGTAAGAAGTGATGTTTTCAATAAATAGCCATGTTAAATGCTTCCCAGAGATCTTTCACATGCAGTGCATCTTACATTCTCTTTTGGTATTCAGAGTCTCTACTACTGTAAATTTCAGTAGAGGTGATGTTATTCACACAGAGAAAGATTTAACTTCTGAGTTATGTGTTTGATGTGCAGCTTGGTAGTATCAATCAATTCAACTGTAGAGAAACTGGTTTCCAAAGCAAAAAAAAATCTGCATGAAGTTTTGATGAAATACTTCTGGAGAAAAGTGAGCAAAATTTTTTGCACTCAGTTTCAAACTGCATGTGCAGGAAAGCTGATTTCATAGTGAACAAAAAAAAAAAAAGGTGGGGTTTTTTTCTGTTTCAATACTTCAAAATTTTCTGCAGCTTCATGCTGGTTTTTTTGAGTGTACATCACTTTGAAACAAAGTCTGTTTCATGAATTGTTTCTAAAGTGCCAAGAATATTCATCAGAAACAAAAGTAATTAAAATTACTCTCTTTGCTATTACATTGTGTATGGTTTTTTGTCAACTTAATTAAAATAGTCAAGAATCTCAAACTTATTTTGTATTCTTTTTTCTTACCCCCAGAACCAACGTATATCACAATAGGTCCGCCCACCTGTGAGGTTTTGACAAACTGCACTTTGACGGAAAAAGACTGTATCTATAGCTTCAAACTGGACCAAAATGGTTGTCGCATTTGTCAGTGCAAAACTAGTGAGTATGCAGAAATACACTGGCTTCTACCTTTTATATCAAGCTACGTGTGAAAATGGTAGTATGCTGGTTTTTTCCCTTCGTAATGTTGATTATATGTTGTGTTAGTATCTGTGTGCTTTAGAGTTGCTCATCCTTAAAGAATCGGCTCCTGATTTCTGACATTGCTTGCTTAAAATGTGTTTGGAGGAGAACATACAGTGTTTGACTTGAGGGAAAAGTTTAACATCTGACTAGAAAAGGTACTAATCTGGGACCTAATATTCATATAGACTTCGAGAAGTCGTGTCAGAATTCCACATGTCATTTTCCTCTGTTTAAAGAATTTTAAGAGCATCCTGGTTTCTGCACTTCAAAAAGTCCCATTGCTAAACAGCCTATTTTCAACTTAGCAATTTTTTGTCAAAATTTAGATTTTGAGGGTAAATGTCTGAAAACTTTGTGCTTGGGAGTGGGTGTTTGTATACATACAAGTATATCCATATTTCTATAACATATATTTATTTTATATACATATATAATATTCTAGTTAGCATTTTTGCAGGCTTTAACATCTATTTCTTCCCAAAAGAAAAACACTGTGCCTTGTGAGAACTTTGTGTGTATCAAGAAAAATGTGTTTTCTGTATGTGTTTCCTTCAGACTTGAGTGTTTACAGATGAAATCTAAAGCAACATCAGGTTGGTTTTTGGAACTGGCCAACAAAGTACATCTGTGGAGTACTAGTCTCAGCTGCAGGATGCATCTCTGTGGCTGCTAACCCAAACTAAGAGTGGATTTAAACTCTCTTTGTAATGTTCTGGTAGTTTTTCCACTTTCTTGCAGCCTCTAAGACTTTCACAACTTAAGTATTATGCCATTCCTCTTCTTTTGGTTTCAGTCCACTCATTCTAAGCTACTTTCCAAGCCAATATGACTCTTGGAGGGGTCCCAAGTAGAAATGGTCAAAATAAAATTCTTAAGTAGTACAAACTAAAGAGTTTTAGGAATGGATTGGTGTTGGAGAGGACATCTTAACAAAAGTAAATATATGGCAAGCTATAACACTATCATGGCAATAAAAAATAATACCTTTGATTACAAGTTGTGATCGTGAAAGGATGACTGTCCTTAGTTTACATCCAAGCTATTGCACACTTGCCTTACTTAGTTCTTCCTAGGGAAAATGTTAGAAATACTAAGGTCTGCTTTTAACGTTGTAATTCGATTTTCCTTCTCCTTCGGTTATTATTAAATGGACTGGGGAGTTTGACACAAACGTGAAGATGGACATACTTGGCAAATTTCATCATGTATGCCNGCAGTCCTCCCCTCCAGTTTGGTGCTCTGGAGACACACCACTCCAAAGGATGATTTCTTTTGTCCTAGGTTACCAGACTGCATATGGACACAAACCATGTCTCGGGATGTTCTTGCTTAGAGTATTTCTTGTGAAATAGTGCATAAGAACCTATTCAGGGGAATTTTTCTCTTTCCAGATTTGCAAGAAATTTTCTTTATTTTACAGTAGCAAACTGTCTGGAGCAAAGTTAATGGTATCATTTATCATCTCTTTTTTTTTTTTTTTCAGTTAAATAATGTGACTAGTAAATTGCTTAAAAATCTCAGTCATTTAGAAAGAGGAGACCTTTATTCTTTCTACGGAAGTGAAGAAAAATAACAGCTTAGAAATCTTCATCATTTGGTGGTTATCAATCAAAATGACAGAAATTGAATTTTTCTGTCAAGTAATGTCTCGTTTGCAAGGCTCTACTTCGGACAAAAGAGTGTGTGAGAAATGAGGAGAAAGGAGTCTTAGGTCAAATATGCTGAAAATTTACTGTGCTAGCTCTCTGTGTTTTGAGATCCTGTGTACTTTAATGTCCAAACCACATCAGTTGCATCTTGGTTCTCTTAAGGACATCAGAACATAAATTATCTTTAGCTCGTGTAGAACCATGTGGACTTTTGGGAACATCATTAGCTTTATACTGCATCCACTTGTTTTTTGCTGGTCTAAGCTGCTCAACAGTGTCAAGTTTAAGTGCCTTAGTAAGGAAGCCCCCATGCCCACACTAACATTTGAAGTCATCATATCCTAATTCTACTAGTCTGTTTCCAATAAAGTTTCATTTTTTGTTAATTTCTCTTTAGATATCTCTGCCGAAGATATGTTATACTTCAGTTATTTCAGCCAAAATAAAAGCAAAATGACAGTGGAAGAACATAGAGTGAAGGTGTAATTTGTTCATTATTACCTTCATTTACATTAATGGGGCCAGAAATAAGTACAACAGGTTTATTT
>VZTR01033855.1:190145-223609 GCA_013400775.1 Chaetops frenatus | reverse complement strand
TGCGACTGAGACTAGTGTTTTACCCCAAATGAATTGAACATGTAGTACTCTTCAGGATATAACTGTGAGCATGTATGGCTTTAGGATTTTTTTAACCTTTCAAATCTTACTAAAATGGAATTAAATTAGAGTGTTGCGGTCAATTTTAAAAATTGTTTGCATCATTTAAAAGGCTTATCTTTGTGGTTCCAAGATGCAACTGTCATCCAATTTCATTAATTTCAGACTCCTTATAGAGAAATGCAATTGGAGAAGGCTGAGATGAGTCATTTTCCCTGCACATTACAGTGCATCACCTTCCACTTCATGTCCTGGTCTCTTTTGTCTGTCAAAGCAAGTCATGCAATCACTATTCAAAAATAAGAAGTGTTGGTATGTGTTTGCACAGTTCTCTCAACATGAAACCACCTTCCTCCCAAAACAATCCTATGGATAGGATAGGATCTTCTATGGATACACGCAGAAGTCACTTTGAAAGTGTTGGTATCTTTTCCTTTAATGAGAAGAATCTGTTTTCTACCATGGAGTTAAAAGGAGGCACTATAATTCAGTCTATACCAGCACACACTGGAAGCATGGTCCTCATTATTCTGGCAAGTCACACCACCTCCCTTTATAGCTGAATGAATCTGATGAAGCAGAGTGAAATTCCAGCACGGACTATGAGTTTGACAGTGTGGGTCTTATTTAGTTGTGTAGGCATTCAAAGGCAGGATTGGTAGGTTTGAGAAAAGGTGGGTAGGTTCATCTACAGGCTCTCTGTAAATAGCAACAGTTAAGGCTCTGAAAAAGTGTAGGGACTGATGATGGGAAAAAGCCTAAGAAAACTTTGCAGGGACTGCAGTGAGAGAACACATCTCAATTCCTCATTTTTGTGTGTTAATTCTTAAATAGTTAGAGTCCTAACCTTTCAGTTTTATAGCCAAAATTTGAATATTTCACTCTTGTATTTCTGTAAGTAGTCCATACTCAGGGTTGTGTGTTCTCAACACTTTAACTCTGTGTTAAGTTTTACCATTTAAATAAACGTGTTTTTTGTTCACTTCTATATCAAACGGAGGTCAGACAGTAATTGCACACTAATCACACAAAGTATACTCCAAGCAATGCAAAATTCCTGGAAACAGTAAAGTAAAATATAAATTATGTAACATTTTTCTGTTTTAGTAGCAATTATCTTCCAGTGTTACTTTGATTTCACAACAAATTCTGTGGAAAATGAAAGTTATAAAATAAAAGTCTAGATAATCTTTCTTAGTGCTAAGGAGAGCAGTTATTAGATTTTTGAATAATTCTGTAAGACAGAAAAAGGGTGTCTTATTATCCTTCTGTATCTCCATCCTGATGTAAAAGGGAATTGTTATTACGTATAAGACGTCAGTTAATGAAATACAACCATGGAAAATTTAGGATGAAGCACGTTTCCTAAAAATTTATGGATTAGATCAGAATAAAAGTACATCCTCCAAGTAGAACAAAAATATGAACTCTAAACATGGATGTGCAAGATAGTGGAAGTGCTCCCTGAAGAAGATGGAATTATGATGAACAACTCATGCCAAATAAATATTATGTCTTCTCACTAGAGTGAAAGTCTTTGTCAGGATCTCTGAAGATTACAGTATATTGGAGTTAGTGCTTACAATATATGTGGTGCAATAGAAGCAGATAAGAACTGCAGTTGGCTTGACTTGTGAAAAAAAATCCAAACCAAAACCAATGTCCTTGAAGCTTGATCATTCTACAGTAATTCCACCCTTGAGATATCACTGCTGCAATTTCATTTTCATGAATTCATGTGTTGTATGTGAATCCTAGGTTTGTCCAGAGCACATATCCAAGTGGTTAATTTGCCTCAACGGACTCACAAGATGATTTCTTTAAACAGGCTTTTCTAGCATCACAGCGCCCAGTCCCTTCATTTTTATCCAGCTTTTGTGAATCATGATTTAAGTCTAATAAAAGGAGGAGGGAGGGTTAGTGTGGATCTGTGGAGGCAATATATTCAGAGAATTCCAGTTACTGTTAAGTAACCTAGTTTTCTCCTTCATAAATTTGCCTCCCCAGATCCCCACCCCCGAAGATTAACCAGCAGTAGCAATCCACACCGAGAGGACGGCTGAGGAGTGCTTAATTGTAAAGGTACTGTGAAACAGTTCTCCTGATACGATCTGTCCTCAGCATCAAGAAAATAGTGCTGGTAAAGGTATGTAGCTAGCTTTGTGTAGCCATGCTACAGATTTTCAAGGATGGACACCAGCCTAAGACAAGTTGAAATACTGACATAATCCTTGTCATGTATATCTGTTAATATTCTCTGGCAGTTATTTTTTTCATCTGTGAATTACAGGACTGCAAACTGAAAGTATTTCAACACAGATTGCATTTTCAAAAGTTTTTAGAGTAAGATGATTTTCAGTCCTTACAGTACAAATATCAGTGTGTCCATATGTAAAATAATATATTGCAAAAACATAAATATCCCAGTTAAAGAGCCTACAGCTTTTTTGCCATATACATGCTAGAAAAAATAAAGGGTTTTTTTTTTTTTTAAGAGCTGGAATTACAATCAAGCTATTAGAAATTCAAGCAAAAGACCCTTTTTGGAGCTAACATGCAATTCATGGAATTGAATTTTGTTTACTTTTCAGTTTCTTTTTTGGGCTATATTTTATAACACTCCAAGTATTCATAGGTTAATGTGAAGTAGGGATGTGAGCACTCTGAAATCAGGAATAAATCATGCATATGATGGTTTGAATTTAGGACAAAGACCAGTGATTCCTTTTGAGGTGCATTGCCCCTGAGATGCCATACCTGAGAAGGAGAGGTTATGTTGTATCTGAAATATTCCAGTGCTAAATTAACTCTGCCAATTGCAGACATTGCTAACCTATCAGAGGACATAATGTTGCTGTCTTGTTTGCAATGTGGGACCTCGACTGTAGTGGGTCACATCTGTATGTCAGCTCCTGTTACATGATGATTTTTGAACATGATTTTCTTTCCTTCAGCAGCCAGTGACTCAGTTTTACAGATATCAGACAACCTTTTAAAACTAGAGTTGATGTTAGTGTTGAGAGTAAGATACTTAGTGGAAAAGACTTTTAGAACACCACATACTTTGTGTGTAGCATGCTGTGTTGAGCCTCACCATATCTTGGTAATCATCAGTTCTCAAGACTCTTCTACAGTGTTGTCCCATCCTCCATATCCCAAAGAGATTCCTCTGGAACGCTGTCATGCTCTTCTGAAACTCTCAATATTTGTATTATTATAGTCTACATGTATGAAAGGGTTTGTAAGTGTGTGGAGAAAAAGGGGGAAAGAAATCACTGTATTTAAAAGGAGTTTATGGACAATGGTGACCAGGCTTTAAAACCTCCAATAACTGTTTGTTTATTAATAATTCACAAATGGGTTTTTTGGAAGACTAATTAATCTTCAGCTGTACTTTCTGCTTGTATTTTTTGCAGTGACATCATGTTAAATTGATCTAAATGAATCCAGTAATTTGAAATTCCCATATTTAAGTCAGCATGTTAAATTGTAGCAAACTGCAAAACAAAGTATTTACTAGTACTGTGGTCTTTAGAGGACTCGAAGTCTGTAAGAATAGCTTTTGCCAGTATGGTGAGGACTTGTGAAGACCTATTGGACTGTGAACTACCAACTGGATCTGTTGGTTACTGATTTTGCTGCTGCTTTTGCAGTCATGGTTGCACATGGCAAAGAAAACTGCATGGTCTTGTGTGGGCAGGATTCACTGCTGTAAGTACTCAGGGCTTGTTATTCCTCAAGTGAGTATTAGTTCTAAGCAGGAGACTATTTAATAACAGCATTGGTTCAGGACAAATAACCTTTCCATGTTTAGTGTCCTAGCCTTCTACTGTGCTTGATTTTTTCAGCATTTTATGTGGTATTTCAGCTAATGTTGTCACATTAAAAAGCTAAGTATTTGTAGTAAAAATACAGTTCTGTGAGCCTGAGACATACAGGAACACATTCATCTTTTCCTAAAATCATATCTCGTCAGTATCATTCTGGGATCAACCAATATCCATCTGAACTCTGCGCTTGCCATGCAAGTTGTTTTCTGTATTGGCATGACCTTATTGACATTTCAAGTTGTATAAGAAAAATTAATGAACATGTTTCTACTAACCATGTAGAACTCCATCCAGATATTTCTCTAAGCAGCACCATGAGAGATGTTTTCCCTTTAATTGATTTCCTGTTCATCATTTTGTTTCTGTTTATGTCTTCTACTTCCTATCTAACCATCAGTTTAATTCCCTATGTGATGTCACTATAACTAATCGGACATAAAATCAAAGCTTATACTATGTGATCAGAAGCTTGATCCCATTCTTTTAGAGTTGCAGTGACGTGCAAGTGCATAATGCAGTTCTTTCAAACTCTGAATGGTAGTTTCCTTCTGTATTAGCTTTTAAAATGTTTGCTGTACCCTCACTACAGCCTGTCTGCTTGCCCTGATACACTTTTGAAGCAATCATTTGATCAGTTAGAGCTGGATCTCTTCTGTGCAAATACATTCAATGATTTGGGATTCTGTTTCTGCATGAAATTTATCTAAGCAGAGATTGAAAATACACTCAAACAAATACCCTCCTAACATTTTGTCATAGTAGATTTCCTCAGTTCATCACAGTTGACTTTTGTGAACTAGTTCTCCTTGTTCCTTAGTATGTGTCACTTGAAATGCAAAACCTTAGCAAAAAATCTGACTTTACCTACCCTTTTATAATGAATTAGTGATTATTTTAGTAATGGTTAATTTAAAGCAATAGCTAAGACTATTGAAAAATTGTCAGGATGATAATAGTATACACTGAATTTGATCCACATTTGAATATTTAGGTTTACTGGACTATGCTTTTCAACAAGCCTGTGCAGCAGACATAAACTCTATGTCCTAGATGGTACTTCATTTAGAGACTGCCTGCCATTGTCATGTTTTTAATAACGTTTTAATAGGAGACATTTAGATGATTAGATGTAAAGTCAGAGACCAGACCAGAATTCACATTCCTAGTTTCATGATACTACATTTCTTCATAGAGAATTTTTTTTTTCAAAAACTGTTTAAAATCTATTTCCACAGTTTATACTGTCATACTATCAGATATATAATTGCAATAACATGTTGATTTCAGTAAAAAGCATCTTATCAGAAATATAATTTTCAGTATTTTATTAGAAAGGCTGTGAACAGAGGTCTGTGGGGATTATTCTGATCACTTCGTACATAACATTGACATAACACTAGAAGGTCCATATGTTAACAGTTGTCTGCACTGATTTCAGCAAACTTTCCCTTTATGTTTGACATAGCCAGAATTTTGGTGATTTTCCATATGCTCTTCACTGTCTGTTCCTGAGAGGCAATGGTGATTATTAGTCATCCACCTCAAGGCTTGGAAAAGCTTTTCTTTCTTGGCCACTTACAAAGTGAAAATTCTTTTGAGGATAACTCACTATGTAAAGGATTAAGCAAGGAGGATATTGCATCCAGAGTGGATCTCCTGGTTAGTATGTCAGCTGACTATTTGAGTTTTAAGTATATTTAACATCATAAGCTACTTGGGTTGAGAGACTTGAGATGCCGTCCTGCTTGTGTAGCACTGCCCTTACACACCCTGGGCCTTTTAATCAAGTATATTAACTTCAGATGCAATAAACTTGCATTGCATCTCTGAAAAACAGTTTCACTAACCAAATCAGAGCAGAACAGAAGACTGAAAACAAAGTGCTTGGCTGTGGGGTTCTGAGGCATTGTAATTTTGCCATCTTCTATAACTTCATAGTCAAACCTAGATGTTGTATTTTGATAGCTCTCCTTAACAGATAGTCTGGAGATAAATAAGATAAAGAAATATGCTGACTAAAAAAAAGTTCTTCTTTTTTCTATTTTTTAGATTTTTTTTTTTTTGCTATTTCCAGCTCTTCCTTTCACTTTTTTAAGATGCCTATTTATTTCTCCCATGCCTTTGCATATCTACCTTCTTTTTTCTTCACCTGTCTTCATGATCCTACTTTTTATAGAAAGCCGTGTAAACATTTCATCTCCCTGAGAAAGTATACTTCAGAAAATGAATGGCTCTGTTCGGTTGAACCTGTGCAATTCCAGGTTTATTCACTGATCAGTTCTGAGCATCTGCAGGAGATATCGTAACTTATATTTTATCAAAGGTCTTAACTGGACTTCATTATTTTTGGAGCTATCCTAGTGTACTTCTTTGTATATTCTTTATAAAGTTCAAGCCTAGCTTTAAAAATTATGACTACCTTATAAAGTCTTGCATAATGAAAAGTTCAGTTAATTTTATTATCACTGTGTTTTGCAAGGGAATAATTCTGTACAAACATCCTGGTATAAAAGCTCATAAATGAAAGACAAATTCTCATTATTGTATGTTGTGTCAAGGAAAGTCTTTGTATTATACATAACTCACTCTTTACCAGAGGAAAATACCAATGTTTCCTCTGCATTAGAGTGTTTTAAAATCAGCATAGTTGCTACATATTAAAAAGATTAGTATTCTTGGTAGATCACCCTTAATCCTCCAAAAATGTGTAAAACTTCATGAAGATCTTGGTATGTGTGTTTCTTTCTAAAGCAAAAACCTGAAACAAGGGTTACCATTGCTGTGCAAAGGTTAGATCTGACTGAGAGCAAATGCTTAAATCCTGTGGTATTGATACTCTGCTTCCAGGCACAATCTCTAGAGGTTATGAAAGGATCTGACATTTCTTTTTCTGTATTCTGAATGGCAAAATAACCCCTTTTGCTTCAGACCCCAAATTTGCATAAAAGTGGAAAGGTGAGAGCCATGACCCTGATTATATTCATCCTATATAAACTGAGCAATGTTGTCTGGGATAATGAGATTCTTATGCTGTATTGCACTTGCATGCCCAAATTCCACCACAGAAGTAAGCAGTTTTCTCTGAGGTTTTGGTTTCATTCTGAGATGGCAAGGAACATGCTTTCTTTACCAAATGAGCATTAACTTGGTGGAATAGATAAGGAAACACTTATCTTAGCCACGTATAGTTAAGTCTATATTTTGCAGTCTTAAATGCAACATTACAAAAGCGGAAGAGGAAGCATTTAAATAAAGCAAAGATTCCTTCTGTAGTTTTCCTTCAGTAAATTAGAGAATAAGTCAGTGTTAATAACTGATCTCCTCTTTGGAAAAGCTATGTCCCTAAATGTTCATTCCTCTAAAGGCAAGGTCTTCAGGGCTCAGATGAGGAGCACATATGGAAGAATACTCTTCAGCTGACCTCTGTACAACTAATACTTTGTAGTGGTGTGGATGTTTCAGCTAGAGATCAGCCATCCTCTAAATATAACTCTTAAAGTCAGGCCTTTGGATATCACCCATCATATTCTTCAATTGAAAAATCTTAATTATATTTCCCTTTTTTTTATATTGATCTCACTTTGGCTGTTGTAATAATGGTCATTTCTTTCCCTTGTGTTTTGCATCCTTAGTGTAAAAAACCCCATAATTTTCTGTTTCCTCTCACCTCTGCAACCAATAAAAAAGAGCATTGTATCCCACAATATGTTAAGAGTTGTCTTCCTGGCATTTCTCCTTTCAAGAAAAGCAAAAAGAAACTGATCAATATCAAAACAGTAAATTTCAATGAGAGTGAATATAATGACTATTATTTACCTCTTTACCAGAAAAATTGAGATGCCATCAGCTCAGCATCTTCCTTATGCCACAAAAGGCAGATGAAACTTGGTACTGAACTTCAAGAGACAAATCTTTTAGTCTAGCATTTCTAAGCTTAGATCACATTTTTGGGTATTGCAGTTGTATTTTTTAAAAGCAGGTCTTAATCAAGTTGACAGCAAACAACATAAAGAATAAAGGTTTTTAATATATCCCACCCTTTCAGTAGTTATTTAAAATAAGTAGAAGTGAAATAAAGATGATTTATATTGAACAAAAGGTCGTTAAACCTATATAATGTGTGTGTGGCAAGTATGTGTTATTTTAGATATATTACTAAAAGCCAATGGAATCATGGATATTAGACTCCACTGGCTGTGCATCTCTTCATAAAATCATGTTAGTTTGTGGTACCAGCTGTTACTCCCCAAGTTGCTGACAGGAACTGAAGAATCTTGTAGTGTCTGCTCATACTGTTTGGGTCATTACTGGAGAATTCTGTCATATGTTTTAAAAATAGGACAGTCTGAAGGTAAGACCTAGCAGCATTAAGAAAATTACAAAGTAAAAATGAGCAGAAGGTTTAGTCGGCTGAGGATGCATTTGATAGAAACAGTTTTCATGTTGTGATAACTTCATGTGTCCCTTGCAGGGGAGGAGCTGTGCACCGGCCTCATTTCGGGCTGTTCCTTGGACTGTTCCTTTGGCTTCCAGACTGACGCCCACAACTGTGAGATCTGTCAGTGCCGGCCGCGGCCCAAGAAGTGCAAACCCATTGTATGTGACAAGTACTGTCCCTTTGGATACTTGTACGTATTCTCATCCTGAAAGCACGCTCAATGCAACCCCTGTGTGTACTGAAAATATGCAAAACTCCAGGCATATGTACTCGTGTCTGCTTTGTGGCACAGCCGGGGGAAGCGTAGGAAAATAGAAATGGCGTTACGGATGTGGGAGCGCAGTATTCTTCAAAATGGATTTTGATGGCAGATTTAGAAACAGCAGCTCGGAAAAAAGCAGATTATAAAAGCAAAGCATTGCTTCAATTTTTTTGAAGAATTTGACAAACAAGATGAGAAAGCTACTTACAAGCAATATCTCTTACATGTAGCTTTTGGGATTTCTTTTGCTATGCTTTGATAACCTTTCATTTTATAGCCCATTTATTTTACTCAAATTATTATCTAATATTTCAAGTTTCTTTTAATGTTGATATGACAGCAGACTAGTTTTGGTAATTACAGGATTTGTGAAAAATAGTATTAAATTCTATCTATGTTTTTGTAAATGCAGTTCAAATCTGTATTTGTGGTGGACTTCTTTCTCCATAAAAGTAAATATTTGTGGTATTTATTCAGTTGTGAAATGGGATGAAAACTGAACAGGTCTTTTGTTGCTGAAATTTCTTAGTAATTAGTTCTGGTGGCATCTCTATATATTTTACCAGCAAGTTTTATTTTTTATGGGTTCATTCAATGTTACTGCCTGCTTTTTGTAATAGTTTAATTTCTACCTCATGACGGAAGATCTTCAGATAACATTCATATGTTTTTTTGGGGTTTTATTAGGATTTTCAATGAAATTTACTATATTTGCAACTCCTAGTGTTCGATAGTAATACTCATTAAATTTCTGGTTCATTTTAGAGTTCTCTTTGACCCTTGTTTGTAAATGTTGCAGGCTTTTTCACAGCCACCTTTACTGTGGTGTGTCCTCCTAGTACACTGAGTAGTAAATGAGAGAGGAAAACATGGGATTTTTAATTAAAGAGTTAATCAAATTATCTTCAGGCATGTTGATTTCAGGAGTGGCTGAGACTTATTTTCAGTTTCGCAAGTGAGAGAAAGTAGAACCAGAGGGAAGTTATAGAGAAGGAGTCTTGTAAAGAGCAGTAATTTTAGTCTGTGTGTATCATGTGTTTAATATATTGACCTACAGAGGAAAATTAAAATTTATGTATGTGATTTTTGTACTTAGATAAGCTGAACTCCCACTTCTTCCTTCTTTTTTTACTTAAGTGTGCAAAACAGTTTTATTAGAAAATCTATGTGAGCTATATAGCAAAAGCATTTTAAAAATGACAGCACATTTTAATGGGCATAGTATGGTAGTTGTAAGATTAACATGCTTTAAAAGCAAGTTGATTTCAAGCTGATGCCATTGTTTTCAGGAACCCTATCTTTGGGATGATCTTTCCCATTTCCCACATGTTTGTGTGCACCTGAAAAATATATGAACTTTAAACCTTTTTAAGCTATTTGGAAAATAGTTTTCAGTTTAAATTCTGGGTTTATATGTAGACTGTAATTTTATTATGCACAATGCTTGGCTGGTATTTTTATATTATTAATGTTTAATAAAGTCTTCAGACAATTTAATTTTTTAGAAATTGGAGATGGGCACTCTAATCTTGCCATTCTCTACAAAATACCTGAATAATTTCACTGAATGAAATCAATAACATTTAAAGATATCTACATATGGAACTGTTTGTAGTATAAAGGGCTAAAGTTGTGGCAAGAATGATTTTAGGATCATTTCATTTTGAGTTTTACCTTGGTGTGAAAAATATTTAGATTTGTGGCTGTATAGCATATTGGTTCAGTTTACTGCTACTGTGCCAAATTCTTTTTTAAAATACCATGTATTTGACTTCCATGCATGTTGTGATCATTAAAAACGTGGGGTGTAATGGAGGACAAACAGTTAAGGAATAATCATAGTTGTGATTTTTTTTTTTAAGACTGTTTAAAGTTAGTAATTGGAAATACTGAGTTTGTGTATCTTTAAAAAACCAAAACCTTTTCATAATTGTCTGAAAAAATCTGCTAGATAAAGCTCACTGTTTGAAAGCTCTACACATTAATGGAATGAAGCATTCCTTTTGAAGGGATAGGAAGACAAAAAGTCTTTCATTCTGCACTCTACTGTATGACAATTTGTTATTCTCAGCCTTTTAACTAAAAGTCAAATAAAGTTTTCTACATCTTAAAGTCAGGCTTTCTAGAGATTTACATAATTTATTTCTACTCTATCCTCCTAGATCATGTTCTGTAACTTCCCATATATTTTCTTTGTTTCATACATCTGTGCCTGAAGTTTGAATAGTATTATCTGCCTTTGTGAAAAAAGACAAGGGAACATTCAGCATAGGATCTCCACTGAATGGAGGGAGGACATGCCAGGCATGAAGACTTGTATAGCCCATAAAACCACTGAATCTGAGGGCAACAGCTAACAATAATTTTCGTTGCTCATCAGTCACCTCCTCAGGGGGGATGCTCTTGCTTTAAAGACATAGATATTTAAAGTGACTTGCTGACCTTTTACAAATTATTTTGGTCATCTAGGAAGAACAAGCATGGCTGTGAAATCTGTCGGTGTAAGAAGTGTCCCAACCTGCCTTGTGGTAAAATCTGTCCATTGGGCTTCCAGCAGAACAGTCACGGCTGTGTTATCTGCAAGTGCAGAGGTACGTGCTGGTGCATTGCCACCTCTAGCTACAACTTCTTTTCATAGCATGTGGAAACCAGAGTAAAAGAAAAGCAATACTGCGCAGAATATTTACAAATTGAAATATGGTAACTGAGAGGGAACCAATTCAACATTGCTCAGAGGAATGTATTGTTTTTTACTGGTGCTTGTTATTATCTGTTTATCTTGGCTTCAACAGAAAGCTTCAGCTCTGCTTTCATCTCCGACAACAAAGTCACAAAATGTTTGTTATCAGTAATAAAAATTGGATCAGGCTCTTAATAAGCAACTACTAATAATAAGCTAGTTAGGGGCATTTTTTTCAGTGCTGATGTTCATCTTGGCTTCTTCACCATTGCCTTTCCTTTCAAACCAGTGTTGGATTTGATGGATATCCAGTATATCACCTAAAACTGGAGTGCTGTTTCTTGGATGTTTTTCAGGCAATCTTAATGAACAATAAGTAGAGAGAACAGCTGCCCAGGAGAAAGGACTTGGTATTCTAAGCAAAAAATTTCACACATGTCACATCCCAAACCTGTAACCACCAAGTTCAAGGTGGATATTGAGATCACATGTTCATTTGTTGTCTGCTATATATTTGTGCTGCTTTTAGCATCTCTCTTCTTTACGATATTTTCAGATTTTGTTTTGTATTAGTCTGGGTATCAGACTTCCTTCACTGCTCATCTCCATGTGTTGCATTTAATAACTTTTTGGTTTTGCTCAGTGTGTATCTGATCCTAACTGTTCTTTCATGCTTATTTTCTTTGACTCTTAATTGTGTGTTTTGCTTTCTAGCTATAGTCAAGTACATTTGATTACTTTCCCTTTGCTTTGTGTAATGACTCTTCTTAACTTTTTGCTATTTCTTCTGCATTTAAAAAAAAATTATAAAATGTAATAGGACAAGCTATGGGAACACAGCTCTGGAAGACAGTGTATGAGTTCTTGAAGTCACTCTCCTGTAGTTGAAAGCAAATATGCAATCATATGAATGAAAAATATCCAACATTATCTTTTCTCTATATGACGTAATATACTGCAGACCGTTTAAGAAACTTTCTGACTAATAGCAAAATAAAAGTTGCAATGTTATAAACATATTTTGCAGATGTGAGAAGCAGAGATTTCATTGACATAAGCTACAATATATGACTTTAACTAGAAATTAAAATTTTTACACTTAAATAGGAAAGGGTAACTGCTGGATGGTGTCCCATTGAGATAACTCTTATCACTCAGCTTGTCATTTGTCTCCATGTTCACAAGCAGAACACTTCTCCTGATTAGCATAATGCTGTGACTAAAGTGCTGTGACACAAAGTGTTCCCTTAGATGTACCATAATTGCCTCCCTTACGACAAACTTTGGTCACTAATTATGCGTCTGCACACTTTTCAAGTGTTTTCCCTAACAAGTACAGATTTTAAAACATGCACAATTATTTAGTGAAATTAACTTGATCCCTCTCTAAGTAGTATTTATTGTTGTCATAATCATAAAGATACCAAGGCATGACCATACCTCTTCAACATCATTTCATTAGCAGCTTGTCAAAGGTTGATTAGAACAATCACCAGTATGTTCTAGGGAAAAGGGGAGTACTTGTTAAAATTTTGACCCAGAATCCCAAAGTAAGAGGATGGGATGGGCAAATCCCCTGCCTGTGAATTAGCTCCACTTTCTAATTTGATTCTGCCAGAAATTGCATATGCTAGGATTAATAGAAGTAGAACCATAGAAGTACAGGCTGGAGTAGTACTCTGAAAAAACTGAGAGTCCACTTCTTTGCCCTTGCATAAAATCGAGTGTATCTGGATAATCCTTGACAGATGTTTGTCTAAGATTTAATTTATTAAGAATCTCCACTTTTAAAAGACATAAAAAACCAGAACAAAACAGAAAGAGAAAAAACCAAACCTCTCTGTAATAGTGTTTTCCTGTGGTTAGAAGCATATGACATTTTAAAATTAATTTTCTAAAATTACTATCTCCCTTTATACAGATTGAACTGGTTACTTCTTGTCCTGAGTTTAGCAGACATATGGAGCAGCTAAGCATCATTCCCTTTAGAATTCTTACAATATTTAAGGGGTTGCTACTGGAGACTCGTAAACATTTTTTGGGTGGGAAATGGATTTCTAAGTCAAGCAAGCCCAGTTACTGTGGTTTGTCATCACTGTTCAAAAATTTGGTATTGTACTTCAGCCATAGTAAAATCTTCAGACTAGTAGAGGTTTAGTAGTGCTGTATTTAAATTTACAATGCTCCTGTACTTGTCTCTTATATTGAACTTGCCTTTTCTGCAGTGGTATCACATTACAGACTTATTTTCCGTGTGAGCTCCTGTATCTCAGATAATTTCAACCATACCTCTAGTATGCTAGTTACTCCCATTTTGTATTTGCACATTAGATTTTTTTCAAGTATTAGCTTTTGTACTAATTGTTTTCACTTTTCAATTTTTAATTACAGTCTCAGTTTGTGAAATTAGTTTTGAATAGCTGCCTATGTATGTTTCTCCAAATTTTGTAGTATACTTTAGAGTATTTCAGGAAAAAAGTCTGATTGCTTCAGATACCCCTTTCCCTTCCTAAATAAATTAAGATTTACTACCTAGGACTTCTGAGCGTCAATAATCATTTTAATATAGAGCAGTATTCTAGTGATATGAATTCAAATTATAATTTAAATATTCTGATACTAAAGTATGGAAGTGTGGTAACTGAATTTAAGTTTTTTTCATAGTATTTCTGTTCATGCAACAGGATGAAATCTGTTCTAAAGAAGTATTTTATCCTTATGCAGCATTTTTGTTTAGTTCACAAAATGGTATACTAATGTAACTTCCGTGTACTGGCTTTCTATTCTGATAATGTGCCTGAAACTAACTTTGTACCATCTGCTTGTGAGATCATCTTTGATAGATCTGCCACAGCTGAAGAAGTGCTGACCTACATACTAGTGTGCAAAAAAAAAACCAACAAAAAACACCACCACAACCAACCAAAAAACCAGCAAGCAAAAAACCTGAACACTTACTAAAATTACATGTAAACATTACTACTTCTTATACATGATCCTTTTTTAAAGAAAATTAAATTAAGAACTTCGTATAAATAACCTTATATATATATGTGTCAGCAGAACATGGTTGACATACCACTGAAAACAGTCACTTCACTGACAAACTGATCCTGCATCCTTCATCATAATAGTGATGTGGATGAGGGAGTGTTTGGCTCTAAATTCACCCTGCTGATTAACAAAGAATATATTGAGGCTCAATCCTGCAGCACTTAAATACCCCTTAAGATACAAATGAAACTTTATCCTTCCTAAACCAACTGCTTGTGTGTTCTGACAGAGTGCAAGTTATGCCACAATCTAAGCTACTGTATTCTCATCTCAGTAAAAACTGAGAAGAAATGAGGGATGAAATTCTCACCATTCTCTTCAAAATATCTCATCATAGTAATATAAACAAATAACTTCTCACAGGAAGTACTTTATGTAATATTTCCAGTATCTACCATTACCCTCTTAGCACCTGATTGCAATTATTTATCATTTGTAAGACCATCCGTAGCTCATTTAAATGTTTTTATATTCTGCTTGCTATCAGAGACATTATAGATAATCTAATGTGCTATGGTATTTGAATATTCCATTTTAAATATGCTTCGTGCTTTCTGCTATTTCCCTCCATTGAATTTCTCCTTTTTTCTTACATTATGTAGACACTACAGCATTTCTGGTGATTAAAAAAGGTGTAGGTTCAACAGAAGGAAGTGATTATATTTTCCAAGGAAATACATTCTACTACATCCTGTTGTCCCCTTCAGTATACCTTTTAGATTGTTTCCTGTGTGTTGTTACTTTATTTTTAAGTGTAAACAATAGAACTATCATTTACTTGGTCTTATATGTGCTCTAAAAATACATGCAATTCAGACATGAAGTTGGTGTTTTTTCCTAAGCAACAGATGCGTACCAGAACACCTCATTTTCCTTTGATTTTTTGCAGAGGCAACAGCTTCTCTTATGCCTCCAGTTAAAACAGGCTCTTGCCTGTCCATGGACGGGCGCCGGCATGAGAATGAGGAGAGCTGGCACGATGGCTGCAGGGAATGTTACTGTCATAATGGACGGGAAATGTGTGCCTTGATCACCTGCCCCGTTCCCAATTGTGGCAACCCCACCATACATCCAGGGCAGTGTTGTCCATCCTGTCCAGGTAACGCATGGTTTCTTCTACGTGCTTCGTAATCGAGTTTCGGTTCACTTGTCTTCTGTTTCTTAATACATGAAAATAATCTCATGCATACTTCAGTAGCAGGCAGAGATGAAGGTTTCTATGCCCTAATGTAACATGATGAGTTGCTGTCAGTTCTCAGCTGTGGAAAATGTGAACTTAAGTTTTTTAAGCACATGCAAGTTGTGGGTCCTAACATGTTCATCTTTGACACACTGGAATCTTTAAACTAGTAAAAGTAGGTAAAAGTTTCTGGTCTGTTACCTATAACAGAAAATATTGTAATAAGCATTACATTTTCATTTTTGATTTTAAAGTAGAGTTTTATTAAAATGTATCTCCTGGTGTATGTTTTAGAACCCCTCAAAGATGTACACAAACAGATGTCTTGAGTAACTGAAGGTTGTGATTCTGTATTCTGAGGAAAGGCTCCTATGCCACCAGCAGTAGATTATTTCAATACTTTCAGTTGGAAGGCCAACTACAGTTCATTTTGCATTCCAATACAATTTTAGTGAGTGTTAGTATGAAAATCATCTGTGAAAAAGTATAGCTAGAGTGTAAGATTAATGCCCTCTGTTTTCAGAATTATTCCAGCAGTATTTTATGTGCTAAGTAGCTGAATTTGTAATACAGTGATACTGTCTTGATTTTGTTGGAACTCAGGTTGGAAAAATGAGGCTCATGAAGCTTCTATAAATAGCAGAACAGTAAGACAGTACTGGCAGGATATAAGCAATTGTGAATTTTTTCAAATTCTTTGTAAAGAACAGGAAACCCTAGGGGCAAAATAAGCAGATCCTCTTGCTGAAAGGGACAGAGAAGAGTGCATCCTCCCTGTGACCTAAGATAATCAATCTCTTTAGATTGCTTAGACAAATGGTGATCTCCAATCCAGTTCACACATTGTGGTATCTGGAAAAATTCAGTAAGTCCCCAGAAAGATGGAAGATTTCAAAGGGTCTGTCTCTCTTTCAGCCTTTTCACAGTGATGTGTCTAGTATTGTAGGGGATGATATACTTCATATGGATGGGGGCAGGTTAACATATCAGTCTTGCCTTATGTAAACAAAAGAGATTCAAAATTTAAAATGTATGGTGGTTGTTCCAATTCGAGCAATTCTGTTGTTAGGTTCCCAAGAGTCATCCCTGACTTCATTCTACTGTCAGCATACTTGTGCATCTTGATTTACTGAACACCTCAGATCATTCAAATAAGAGCAATCTTAATTTTGGTCTTTCAGCTGACCAGCAGCTACTTACTTTGTGTATGGAGAGGGAGTTTGGGTAAATTCATTCACAAGCCTAATGTTTAGTTTGTGGAAGACAGATGAAGTTAGCAGAACCTATTAGCTCACACTGTACTTTTCTTGTGGATGAGCGTTTGATTCTCAGCACCAGCGATGTTGGTCTCTTCTATAAAAGAGCAGTTGCTTAGCCAGTACTGTCCATTCCTTTGAGAGAGAGGGTCTGCATAGGTTTCTCTGTCTGACAACAATCCTGCTTTTAAGACAGTGGTCACCTAGCTTCTGTGTTAGCAAAGTCATATTTGGTGTAAACTCTTACAGTGCTAGGGCAGACGTAGCATTTTAAAGATGGCCTGTATGAGTGTAGGAATTACTATGGCCAAATTAGTCTCAGTGTGGGGGTTTTTCTCCCCACCAAGGTCTTATAATTGTTACAAATGTAATTCTGATTTTACTTTGCAACATATTGATTCCCCACTGATGATGTTAAATATATATCATGGCTTTAAGTAGATTGGAATGCAATTTGGAATTGTGAGACTGTGAGCATGTTACTCAAATGTGTCTGCCATAAGGATATTGAAGTAATTAGCAGTCCTGATGTACTGGGTTTGGAATTGTACTCTTAAGCTATCAACAGGGAAGTGGCAGCTCTCAGAAATTATTTTGCAAACTGAAAAAAGAAGTGTGGTTACATTCAGTTCCACATTTAGGTAGTTTTCAGCAGAGCAAGATACACCTTGAATGCTAAAATGTCCCTTATAATCATGTTTCTATATATTAAGAGGTTTTAGGGGTTGTCACAAAGCTTGTGAAAATCATCTGGTTTCCTGTATGTTTTAGAAAGCCATTAATTGCTAGTGTTTTGCAGAACCATGCTATGCAGAAAGTGTGTATTTGTTTGACCAGCTGTTTTTTCAGGTATAGAGTAGTTGCACATTTGTGGCATTTCAGTTGCAGTGTTACATCATTATCAGTGCTGCTAAGGGCACAGGCAACATATACAGCAGTGCTATCTGGTTTTCCTTTTTTGATCAGGAACAGTAATGAGCTGTAGCAAAACAGGCCTGTGACTTTGCAGAGAGCTAAATGCAAAGGAGATGACTCAGAAAATTCCCAGAAAGTCTTAGTATTGCCTTTGCCATGGTGAGTTAGGATGCCATTGCATAACATGTAATACTTTGTTCCAGCTGAAATAAAAATCTAACAGTGACAAGGCAGCAGACTAGCAATCTCATTTCAGGTAAATGCTGCTGAATCACATATGTGGTTCATAAATGTCAGTAATTGGAAAAACATAGCATAAGCAAATCAGTGAAAGATAAAATAATTCCCTGAAAGAAAAGCACAGGTACTTTGTGAATAGAGTAAGATCAGCCAGAGTCAGCTTCCTTGGGTTCTACTGATCATTCTCCAGAAATGAAAACAAACAATTGAGTGGTGTTTCTTCTACGTGGCAGTGTCATAGAGCAAAGGGCACAAGTGCAGTTCTCCAGACAGCAGCAGCAGTGCTAGAAACATGAAGAGAAGCCACAAGCACTTTGTAAGCCTTGGCCTGCCTAAATTACTGGAGGAGCTGCTGTACACGTGATTTTTCTCTCCTTAACCAAGATATTTGGGTTAGGATGATGTTCATATTATGCATGAAGTGCCTAATATGAACATGAAGTAGGAGAGAGGCACCTTCAGAAAGTGGTTTAGAGATGTAGCATAGTTAGCAAGAAGTCACTTTTTTCTTTTCCTCCATTCATAGCATACGAAGCCTGAGGAGGTTCAGTTCTTAACAGAGGCATCTAACTTAGCTGTCTAATGTTAAATGGGTTGAATTCAGGCTGAAGGACATCACTTCTACACCTGAAGCTTCACTTTATAGCTTGTAGTTTTCAAACTCATGGCTTCTGCAGCTGAAAAAACATGCTGTGTGAAGCATCTTGGTGTCTATGCACAGTGCATGGAAAAAGCTGGTGGACTTGCTCCAAGTCCAAAACAAGCAGCAAGGTAAGCAGGCAAGTATTACTGCCCTTAAAGCCCTTAGTGTGGGATAGGCTTCAAAGGATTTTAAGCAGGCTGAGGGTGATGACATAACCTTTTCTTGATGGTAAGTGCTTAAACACCCAAGGTACTGGATAGGTTTCTTTTCTTTCTTTTCAAACACCAAGAGGTGAAGAGCTCCCCCATTATTTTAATATCCCAGAGGCTGGAAGACCCTCTTGCTGAACAAGGGAAACCATTTCAGTTCTTTCCTTAACATGGAAGAGGTCAAATTTGTCCTCTGAACTCCTGGGGTGAATCTTTTAGCCAGTGCTGAAGAGGTGATACAATTAATTGTTTGAAAAAAAGTTAAGGTTCATTTGGTGAGATACAATTACTGGAAGAATGAGTACACACACTGTGGCATTTCCTTGCATACTTTTTTTTTTTTTTTTTTTTTTTTCCCCAAAGATGGCAGTTGTTTTTTAAATGGAACAGTGAGGAAGCACTTCCACTGATTTAAGTCCT
Organism: Chaetops frenatus; assembly: GCA_013400775.1. NCBI lineage: Eukaryota > Metazoa > Chordata > Aves > Passeriformes > Picathartidae > Chaetops > Chaetops frenatus. Next base: position 204,422 of record VZTR01033855.1, on the reverse strand, counting down.
TATATGTTTTTAGGGGGCTGGGGGGAGGATTCTCTGTTTTGCTTTTTCTTTTCTGGTGGGTTGGGGTTTTGAGGAGGGTTGTTTGGTTGTTCTTTTTTCATGTAGCATTGAATGATACAGATGATATAGACGCAAATCTGTTGGGAAATTTAACTTATACCTGGACTTCCTAAATCCCAGGGGAGAAGCTTACTTATCCATCCTTTCAGGAACTGTAACTGAAGTTCATATTTAGCAGTAAAGAAATTGTCTGATCATTAGAATTTTTCAGAAAATGACAATTGTCTCTTGGAATTCTTAAATCACAAGGCAGTTTTATTTTTTCTGAAATGCCAAGAATGCTTGAAGTTAGCTCTCATTTATATTAACTAGTCTTTATTCAAACTGATTCTCAAATCGTTTCTTGTTTATGTATTTCCCACTTTTCATGAGATACAGGGGCCATGAAGTCAAAAGAGCCTCATTAAGAATAATTTATATATGTATTTTCAGTAATAACAGAAATTCTTCATCTTGTATGCAGTTGTTAATTATAAGACTCACAGCTGATTTTGCCTATCTTCCAATTCTGTTTTTCCCAGATGAAATAGTTGTGCAAAAGCCAGAGCTCACGAGTCCATCAGTCTGTCACGCTCCTGGTGGGGAATACTTTGTAGAAGGAGAGACATGGAACATTGATTCTTGCACACAGTGCACATGCCACAGTGGACGTGTCCTGTGTGAGACTGAAGTCTGTCCACCTCTTCTTTGTCAAAACCCCACCCGCACACAGGACTCCTGCTGTCCTCAGTGCCCAGGTATGTGCTGACATCCAGCTTTCATCAGAGCCCTTTTTTGATCTGAGGATGTCTGATGTTTCAGTATGAGAATGCTTCAGTGTGTGCTCAGGAGGTTGTTGTGGTGCCTTTGTTCTTCAGCCGTTTGGAGTGACAGGCTGCCCTCCTCTAATTCAAATGCAAAACTTGACTGTGTGCAAGCGAGATCTCATGTGCAAAGGGGAGTTGTGGCCCTGAACTTTGTAAATCTTTGAAGGCAATCTAATAATGTAGGGGTCCGGTGAGAACGAGAATCCTTGGAAGGTTTATGAAATATGCACTCATTTATAGAGACATGCAGGATTAGAGAAACTGTAAAAGCAGTCGAAGGGTTAGGTAGATACAGGCTTGTTTCTTTTTCTTTCTACACACCTTGGTTTCTATGAACCTTTTTATTACCATCTTGTCTATTTGGGATTTGGTCTCAAAAATACTTGTTTGCTTTTACCTTCACATGGTATCATTCTGATAGTGATTTGAAGGCAGCTAAGTAATATCAAAGCATTCCAGCCTGGCAGGTGTGCCAGACTCCTCCTAGACTGCCTCACAGTGTCAAGAAGATAACAGGATTTGCTTTCCCCCAAGGAAAGATACTCAATTATAAATGAACATAATTTCCTATTTTACATAGTAAGTGGGGAGTTTGTTGCAGTGAAAATTTAGTAGAAACCTGTGAATTGCATGTAAACTCACTAAGAAAATACTCCTTTATTAAAACCAAAATTTAAAATTTTACTTTAGGAAAAAATAGAAGTTAGGTTCTGCCATCAGGTTTTGCTACAAGGTATTTTTTTGGGTTTGGGTCTGGGGCTTTTTTTCTGACAAAATATTTTCAGGGAAAAAGGGCAGCCAGTTCTCCTGACTTACATTTTTTTCATTATTAATAATGAACATTTGCTTACTTCAAAATACTGTTTTGCAAGAGCTGATCTTTCCTCACTGACTATATAATAAGCTTAGTCTCATTGCTTAATGCAGTTAGATTGAGTGTTGTCCTGTTTTTGAAAGCCTTCTGAAAAGTTTATGTTCTCAAGTCAGATTTTCTCATACACTGTACTAAAAACAATAGTTTTATTTACGTTCCTTCCTGGAAAAGAAAAGCTGACTGACTGGTCACTTCACCAGTCTGGTTGAGAGGTGGGATTTCATCTTCCAATCCTCTCACACTTTGCAAACCCTATGAAAGTGAGTATCAAAAATAAACGGGCTCTCCTTTTGGGGGCCTCGGCTGTTCTCCTAATTGTGGGGGATCTGTGTCTTTCTTTCGTGACCGGGTGTTGCAGGAACAACAATTGAGAACATGATCTCAGTGCTCTTATGAAACCCTTGGTTTTTTCTTCTTCTTTTGTCATATTTTCTCTGCACATACAGTCCTGTTTCTTGACCTGTAATGTCTGTTAAGGCACAGCTTCATTGCAGGAACATGTCTCCCCCCTGGACTGGCATGAGAACTAAAGCAAACCACTGGCATCAGGCTGAAGCATGATCAAGTTGCATTTGTTTCTCTACAGCTTATAATTAGCTCATCTAAGTCCACTAGTGAAGGTGACGGCAGCATAATAGCTTTTCACTTTGCATCATTCAAAGACTTGGGCTGACTTGGTAGAAGATGGGATTCAGGTTTTAGATTTAAAATTTAATCTCTCTTGTTTGAGATTAATTCCTATACACCATGCAATTTAGAGCATTCAGAGTCCCTTTCTGAGGGGCTGCTTCTGATGGTGATTGTTTTTCACTTTGCTGTCCTTTTTTCCAAGTTTTTTTCCCTTTTTTTTCCTTTCTTTTCTTTCTTTCCTTTTTTTTTCTGAGTAAACTCAATAAAGGTCTAAATAAGCTTTATGCTAGAGCGTATCACAAGGTCTTCATCCCATGTATGGACTGAAATGGCAGGAGGCTCTGTCCTTGTTCTTCTGAAGTAGTGAGCCAATGTGTAACATTTCCATTGAGTTCCTCAAGAGTGAAGCCTCTATTAAGGAGCTATGAGAGAAATTACCCTGTAAGTTAAATGAACGAATCTGTTTATATTTACAGATGAGACTCTTCAGCCCTCTCCATCAAGCAATGAGAGCATGCCCAGTTACTGCAAAAATGATGAAGGAGACATTTTTCTGACAGCTGAGTCCTGGAAGCCCAATGTCTGCACTAGCTGCATTTGCATGGATGGTGTGATTAGATGCTACTCCGAGTCTTGCCCACCGGTATCCTGTGAGAGACCTGTTTTGAGAAAGGGACAGTGTTGTCCTTACTGTATTGGTGAGCAAATAAAAATAATTATTAACTTGCTGTTCCCTTCTTGGGAATAGGACAGAAGTTTTATTTCCAAACTGAAATGCTTTCCCTGTTTGGTGAGGTGCAGTCTATGCCACCAGCCGAATTGGAGAGTGAAGTCCGCATAGGGAGCTTTGAGCATCATGATTTGTGGGTTTTAGGTAGAAGAGCATAGAGATATACATCTAATTTGCCTACAAACACCAGAGGCCATCTTTCTGAAATCTTGGAAAGATATCTTATTGGATGAAGATATTACCAAAAATATATTTTATTTAAAGAAAGATCTGCTAGGTAACACATATGTTATGTCAAGATTTATGTGATAATATGAGGAAAACATTAATTATGACTGCAGAAAATGAGCTGAAGCATTCTGAAATTTCACACAATGGAGAACTCTTAATAAGGCATCTAAATTAAAATACAGGAAAAATGAATTTCATTAATGATATATTTGAGATAAAAATAGGGAAAATAGATATATATTTTTAAATACCGAAAATGCATATAAAATTAGGGCCATGCACTGGTGTTGAATTTGGAGCTGAAGTAAATGGTGGCTGCTGTAGACAGTGAAAATTGCCAGGCATTTTTAAAGTAGCAGTATTTGAGATTTCTGATCACGTTTCCATTGTATGTTGAATAGGAGTATTTAGGTATAGATGACTCTTCTTGTGAGCTCACAGTAAGTACAAAGGCTGTAGAATGGAAGCTGCTGATAGAGAAAAATCATATCATGTACTTACTGAATTTAAGTCTTTGTAGCATTGCTGGAAAGCATTCAAAGCTTACTAACCTTCATTTGCAAAAGTAGTAGGGGGAGATACAGTAGAAAAGAACAATAAGAAGGAGTATAAGGATATTGATGGGCTTTAAATACTTAATTGAACATGTGAGTCAACTTGCCCATCTATCAACAAGACAGTTTTTCATCAGAAAGATATCAGAAAGATTGTGAAGTATGTTCAGACATTGATGCAACTCAGGAAATCTTTAAATCATTGCAGATAGAATAGCTTTAATAACAGGTGATACAGTTTTATATGATGTACAAGGAATTAGATGGAAGAATGCCTGGAAAAGTTGCAAAGTATCCAAGCTTCAGTTGCTCTTCGGAACCTTTAGATTCCTGATGTGAACATTTTGAAGGGAAAGTACAATGTTAATCCTATTTCTATTTCTTCTCATGGTTTGCATACAAAATGGGGAGAATTCAAAATTTCTTTGACAACTGTCTTTCTGCAGGCTTTTCTTCCAGTGAGTTTGAACCATAAAATAATTCTAATCCAGAAAATATTTTAACATTAAAAAAAATATAGTGTTTGAAATGTTGGGCAATCAAACCAGAGGAATCAGAACGTGAGCCTTAGTACTGCACTGGAGAATTCTGTGGGTGAGGAGGGGATGCACCACGGGAACTTGAGCAATGAGCTACACTAATAAAACCTTGTTGCCTACATCTTGCATGTCAGGTGTGCAAATACATACTCAGAGCATGTAAATATGGCTTTAATTAATTAAATTTGAATCGTATATAGTTGTATGATATTGCAAATACTTAAATTTATCAGCTATGAAAACCTAATGACCATTTTTAGCAGCAACTGCTCAGCAATACAAAATACAGAAGCCAGATTTTAATTAACACACAGATATAAAGATTTTCAGTGATGCTACCTTTTATTAAGCCATGTTGTCCTATGTAGTCAGAATGTTTTGTGGTTTAAATAACTGAAATTCATGGAAACTTAACTTTTTTATGGTTCCTATGAACTATATATACTCTTGCGTTTAAGAGGAGTCAGGTCATGCAGTTAATCTTCATCCTTCTACCTTACTGGTTTACTCTTTGTTTTTGAGAACTGTGAAGCACATCTTTGTTCAGGTTCTTTCTTACTATTCTCATGTAATACTTAATAAAATGTTTAGAATCATAGAATCATTTAGGTTGGAAAAGACCTCTTAAGATCAGCAAGTCCAACTGTTAGCCCTGCATTGCCAAGTCCACCACTAGATCATGTCCCCAAATGCTGTGCCTACACATCTTTTAAATACCTCTAGGGATGGTGATTCAGTCACTTCCCTGGGCATAGGCAAACTCTATGGAAACAGGCCTTCTTCATTTATTGGAATTTCAAAAATTACACAGAATTTTAGCACTGCATTATTTTATTCTGCTTCTTTCTGGATCCAGTTTGTATAGATTCAAATTCAAAATTTTACAGTCTTGGATGCTTTGATGTTTGAATCTAAATCCTGTGTGTTCAACATTCATACTTCTCATGCAAAGAAAGATTAATTTGGAAAGATAACCTTCTAGTTTAGAGAGGATAAAGGGATATCTGTTTGATTAGAGACAAGATTAGTCTTCTACGGAAAACAGAGAAATGACTGTTTACCAGTCATTTACTGGATGAGACTGATTTTCTGGTGCAGCTAGAAGAAATTTGAGAAAGCAGGTAGAGCTAGACACTGAACTTATTTTTCTGTGTGGGTTTCTTACTGCAAGTCTGTCTTGTTTCCACTGTCCTTGAGCGCTTGTTGGTGTTGTGGCCTTCATCTTCATCCTTGTTTATACTTCTAGAGAGAGGGACACCAGAACAGCAGACACTCACAGGATAGTACTTTATTAGGACTCAAAAATTTCCTCGTGAGGTTCAAAGGTGCAACACTGTAATTGTTATTTTACCTTTGTTCATTCTTCTAAAACATATTTGCTCCATTAAATTGTGAGGTGTTCTTCAAAACTTTGGAAAAGCCTGAGCAAGTTAAATGACTTTTCCAGACAAACCAGCTTCTGAATTGAAGGTCCTAAGCCTAAGTGAAGCAAGGTAACATTTTGGGAGCAAATCTGAATGGGCCAAGAGTGCTCAGCTTTAGGTCTGCATAGACAACGAGCAGCAGAGGCATGCTCAAGCTGTGTGCCATGCCCTGTCCCCAGACACACCTCCTTCCTAACACAGGGTTCTGCTGGCTCTCTATCCCAACATGCACATCATCTAGGGAAGAACCTAGTGTCCATTCTGCAGCCTGCAGACACCTTTTCCTCCCACTCCTTTCCCATGCACACACCACATTCACTTACAAAATCTGCTTTGGGACGTTGGGACCCATACTGAAAGCCATGATAGCCAGGAGATACCAAGGACCTCAGGAAACATTTGCACTTTTCAATTAATTTAATTCAATTAATTTTAAATTCCATTAATTTTTTCACAATAGTACTTCTTGCTGGTCTTCTTTTGTATTTGAATTTACTCTCTACAGATATGTTGGATGGTCTGCTGACTGCTAGCCTTGTTATTCAAGATTATGTAACTCTATTATGTTGTCACTAATTAAAACCTTTACTCATGGCCAAAATATATAATAAGGCTGACATAGGGTAAATATGCCCAACTGGCATACTTAAAGATGTAGCTGTATGAATGTTAAACCAGTGTTTATCTGAAAGTTTAAGAAGTTTGTGATTTCATTCTATCTCATTCATACGTTTAATGTGCAAGCTTTTGTCATCAGCAGGTTTCATAACAGTTTTTGCCCCTAGGAAACAAAGGTGGCAAGAATCTAAGATGAAAATGAGGCTCTGCTTGGCTTTTGGAGTTTCTGCTGTGTGATTTTTAGTTATCCTTAAAGTGCTCAACCACCAAGAAAACATCCTAGCCCAAGCGATTCATTACCACCTTCTCTGCAGACCAACTAAAAGGCTTGCATAGGATGCAACAGTAAAACATGGTATATTGAATGCCTAGGCACAAAGATCACATCAATTTCCAATTTATATAATATTAACCATGAAAAAAAGTATTTCGTTTAGTTATTGCTCTCTTCCTGGGGTTTTCCATTGATGCAGTTGCATGGAATTACCAGTTCCCCTCCAAATCTGTTTTACCATTACAGTCTAAGCACTTCTAGTTATTTCACCTGAGAGTTACTTCACCCTTGGCATCCTGCCTAAGCTGCTTTTTAAAGTATTCTAGTCAGAGTTCATCATTCTTGAGCTTTGGTAGTTAGAAATTTAGGTAGTTAAGGGTTCAGGGTTTTTTAGCTTAATAGGATTTACCAGGAAACAAGGAGGAAGATGCATAGTTGGCAGTTCAGTCAAAGAGAATGAATTTTTCTTAATTTTCACAGCACTTTTGATATCATCTTTTCATGTCTCAATCATCCATCCTCTAGCCTCTTGCGTTAAGTAAATGAGGAGAAGCAGCCCAGGCTAATTATGTACTTCATAAGGAACCAGAAATTACTTTTTTTTCACAAGGATTTTCTGGAAGATGAAGAGAGGATCTTATAATTACAGCTGGGATTTTTTTTTTGTGGCAATTGTTTCACTTTTGTGTCTAAGAAAGAAATCAGATTTGTGCGTAATTGGCTGTTACTGCATGATCACAGCACTGTTTTCTTTCCACAGAAGATACAGTTCCAAAGAAAGTGGTCTGCCACTTCAGTGGAGAAACGTACGCAGATGAGGAACGCTGGGACATTGACAGCTGCACACACTGCTACTGCCTGCAGGGTCAGACTCTCTGCTCCACTGTCAGCTGCCCACCTCTGCCCTGTGCTGAGCCCATCAATGTGGAGGGAAGCTGCTGTCCCATGTGTCCAGGTAATGGGATGTGACAACCCAGTTTATTGTGGTGCTGGCTTCCTACAGCTGATAATGAGGGTTTTTAATCATGTTTTGAATGTCAGTCCATGTTTGAGCAGTATCACAAAGGCAGACTTTTAGGCACATTGTGAAAAAACATAGAATTTCACTTATTCTGAGAACTGTGAACTGAAAAATTACTTGCTTGCCCCTGTTTTGTCCTTTCACAAGGCTATGAAAATATGTTAATGAAGTGGGAAAATTAATATATTTACATCTCTGCAGATTATGTCACAGTGATTAACATTTCTGTATTTTCTGAGTCTCTTGGTTACTTTTCAAATATCACATTGTTTTATTTATCACTTTAACTTGGCTTAAAAGCAATGTGAAATTTTCTTAGCTATGGGCACAAGGGGCATAAGAATTGCAAGTGGTTTTTAATGTGAGTCCTCATATACTTCTGCAGAAGTTTGCTCACCTTACTCAGACAGCTGATAACTACTGATAGGACAAATGGGGAGATTCATCAGTACCCCCTCTTGCAATTCTTCTGCTCTTAGGATTAAAAAAAAAAACCTAAGGCTAAGAAACCAGTAGGGTCTGTTTACATATCAGCTGGGAAGATGTAGCCTTCCTTTTTTGTTTTGTTTTGGGTTTTTTTGTTTGTTTGTTTGGGGTTTTTGTTTGTTTTGTTGGGGGTTTCTGTTGAGTATCACAGAGAAGCAAGCCTGTACTAAAGTATGTATTCTGAGATTGTACTTTCAAAAGCAAGTTTGTCCCCACGAGTACTTCATCCCATTCACATTATGATATTGATAATGGCAACAGGCATGTATCCTATATACAATATGGAATTAGTCTTCTAACAAAATCCCAGGCTAATGATAAAAATTCTGAAACTAATAAAAGAATTTTAAGGACAAAGCACTGCAGATGGGCAGTTTATTTCCTCAATTAAGAGCAGCACTGAGAAGTTAAGCAGCCTGCAAATTGTGAAACACATTTTTCTCATTTCACAGAGATGTATGTACCTGAACCCACTAACATCCCAATTGAGAAGACCAATCATCGAGGAGATGTTGAACTAGAAGTACCAAACTGGCCAACACCGAGTGAAAATGATATAATCCACATTCACAGAGGTCAGATCTGATATAAACTGGGATAATTTAGGACTGTGCTTATTCCTCATGTTTTAATGCATCTACATTGTCTATTCAGGTAGCATCTGTATCTTTTCATGCTTTGAAAAGGTGGTTATCTGAGAATATTCTTCAGTGCATAATTCCTACGTGCATTTTGCTTCGAGTAAAGATGAGTCAGTCGATTAAATTATATTTATACATTTTGGTCTCATTATTACTCCATGTTCTGCATAAAAGAAACATCTGTGTTGGTATGATGGAGTTCTATAAAATTAAGAATATGACAAAATGATGAATCAGAAATGATTATTTAGTGTCTTTTCTGATTCAGAAACTAAAAAGCAGACCATTGGAGCTGATAGACCTTCATTTGATCCATTTGACATTCTCATGAATGAATGAACAATGATGGAAAAACATGTACCACAGCTTAACATAGATCATAGCCGAATGACAGACCTTAGACAAAAAACCACTTCAGGTATAGTGACACAGAGCTAATAAAGTTGTCTAAGGATGTAAATTCATCTTTTGTTTAAAACTGCTCTGTAATATTATTCCAGCATAAAGGAAACAGTCTGTGCCACAGTCTTTGTTAACCTTTTCTGATTGAAGGAGAACCTAAATTATGTATTTTTCTTAATCTGAGGATGTCTTTTTTTTTAATCTGAGGATGCTTTCATAGCATAGTATTGTTCAGAGAAAGGATGCATGAAATGCTTTACCAAGTTCTCAACTTACACTTTTATAATTACAGCATTTTCATTTCTCAGACATTAAGTAGCTGGCTTGCAATTATCCTGCCTGGGTATTATAAACATACACTACAAACTGTGAGGGAATTTTGTGTATGTCATTGAAAGTTGCCATTCTTTGCAATTACACACAAAACTTGTTACAGTCTAATAGGCTGCCAGCAGTCTGTTCTCACATGCTGACTGCAGGTATTGTAATATGCTCTCAACAGATGAGAGAGGGAACACATCTTACTTGTCCTACCAGTTTTTAAACGTAAAAAAAAAAAAGAAAAAATTACTTTCATCCTAAGATTTCCAAGCTCTCCTCAGCCTGGAAACACAGTCTGATTTTTTTTTTTTTTTTACAAGTGGGAATTTGGTTGTGATCAGATAAGATGATGCAAACACAACTGAGTTAAGAGGTTATTGTCAGACTTGGTCATTACTGTGCTTTAGATTTCCTTCTATCTCCTTGCTTCTTGATGGCCTTTTCCTGACTAATATAGTCCCTCTACAAGATATTAGCTTTCGGTTGTTCTAATTTATGTAAATAAGGTGACGTTGCAGGAGAGAAAGTCCAAATTCATATGAGTGACAAGAGGTATGACAGAGACTTTTATAACTCCATTCTCCCTTATGGCCAAGGCCCGTTTATAATTACTAACAAATGCTCCTATTTGCCCTGCAGACATGAACCATCTCCAGGGAGAATACCGGAGTGGCAGTGGACCGCACCCCAGTGAAGATGCATCTGTCAGCTCTGTTGCCTTGGTGACAATCCCCATCATGATAGCGCTGTTACTGATCATCGTCTTCCTGCTCATCAACCAGAAAAAGCAGTGGATTCCAGTGTCCTGCTACAAAGCTCCAGCAAAGGTGCTGTGTCTATTTCCAGGCTTTCCTGTTTTTACAAAACCAGGAACAAAACATTGTGGAAAATGTTAAGCAATAAAGAGGCTGTTTAAAGTCTGGGGAAAAAGCTGCTGCACATCTGGGGCAACCAGGCTAAGCCTTTGTGTGGTGCTGAATTAACAGAGAACAGTTAAGCCAGCCCAGCTGGGATATGAGAATACCAGAGCTCCATTCAGAAGATGGAAAATGGTGACTCTAAAGAGAGTGTTGGTCTGTTACTATGTCTGACATAAGCCAACTTTAATGAAAGTCCAAACCCTTTCATTGCCAGTTTGATTTTGTTTTGTGCTTATGGATTTGAACCAAATGAACTTTTAAAATTATGTGTGGAATACAAAAACTGTATGATTTACTCAATATTTCCTTTCTGTTTTAACAGCCTTCTTGCCTAAACAATCAGCTGGTATATGTGGACTGCAAGAAAGGTACCATGGTCCAGGTGGACAGTTCTCAGAGGATGCTAAGAATTGCAGACCCAGATTCAAGATACAGTGGATTTTACAGCATGCAGAAACAGAACAACCTACAGGCAGATAATTTCTATCAAACAGTTTGAAGAATTGCACCCTTACCAAGGATTTAAGAGAGAGAGAAAGAGAGAAAAAGAGAGACAGTCTGCTATTAAAATATAACTAGAATTGTGCACTTGCTTAGTGGATTGTATTGGATTTGTGACTACATGTACAGCTCTAAGACCTTTCTGGGATGAGCTCTGACTCCTGCAATGTGCCAGAAAAAGCATTCCCACTTTTCCTTGAGATAACTGACCAAGTGTTTTCTTAGAACCAAAGTTTTAAAACTTGTTAAGATGTATTTGCTTGTAACATAGCTATAGAGGTTTTTTGGGAGGGGGAATCAGGGGCTAGGGGTAGGCAATGAAGTAAAAGGAAGCTTCAGAGAAGAAAAGCTGGTCATGCTTGGCTGGAGACAAAAATATAGTGCTGAGCAACAGGATAGTGGTTTTCCTTATTGCTCTGAAATTGCATCTGTTGCAGCAAAAGCCTAACCCCAGGTGAAAAAAAAAAATGAAAAGGTCTGATTATTTTTTTCCAGCTGTTGCTACAGTAATATACTCCTAGAACAGAATTTGTCACATCACAAGTGTGGTGTAGCTGCAAATATTTTTCTATATGATGAGAAGCTGAAGTAGTTAATGAAATAGCAAGGAAAAGATTATAGCAGAAAATAAAGGTGGGTTTATTAAGGATGTATAAAATTATACCTTGTGCTGCTTTTGTTTTTATTTTTGTTTTTATTTTTGTTTTCTTCAAAGCTGATTGGCTAGATTAGCTAGACTTCAGCAGAGTTAGCAAATGACTGAGGCCTAAGTAATTCCTGATATGAGCACTGGATCTTTTGACAGCAGTATTGAAGGAAGGAAGGAAGGAAAGAACAAAGGAAGGAAAAGTCAAGAACACCATGCAGTTCCAGGGGCTTTTGTTTGTTTGTTTTGTCTGTTGTGGTTTTGTTTTGTTATTTTATATCAATCTCTGGTTGTTCATACAGGAGAAGGAAAAATATTTTTGTTGGACAAAGCTCTTGCATACAAGAGAGTAAAAAAGAGACTGTTTTAAGATTGTTGTTTTTTTCCTGTTGATGTTCTTATTTACTGGTATGCAGATTTAGAAACTACTTCCATGCTAGGAAGCTGCTTAATTTTAATTGTATATTACTCAAGCACCTTTTTTGAAGCTCAGAAAAAAAGGAGATCATGCTTCTTTAAACTTTAGCATTATAGGAATATTTATGTAAATATAATTATGCTAAAAACAACAAAAAGTATTTGTATGTTTGTGTATATATATGTATATACAAATGCATGTAGGTATACATAAGTATATATACATGCATGTGTATATACACTATACATATATATACTGTATATATAAAATACTATGTATACAGTATATATTTTTTTCTATTTTTTTTTCTTGTTGAATGTATTTTTATCTGAGAGAAATTTTACCCAGAGCAGAAACAGATAACAGGCATTCCATATCAATGCTTAATTGCTTGTGAGTTTAGGAAAGACAAGAAAAGAGCATCTCATTCTACCTACAGTTTGATTTGATTTGATTTGATTTGATTTGATTTGATTTGATTTGATTTGAAAGTGTTTGTGTGTGTGTGTGTGTGTGCACTCTTGTGTTGGCGTGTGTTCAGTTTGTGCACGATTATAGCAGTAAGCGTCGCTCTTGCTACATTTCAGGGTGTTTCTTATTTTTCTTTTCCTGTTTAGCCTTAAAAAGGCTTTTTAATGAATGCATTGGCTAGAGACACTGATGACGATATACATGCAGCACTAATCGACTCCATAAAATAACACGATCAGCTCCTGGATTTTGGTTGGGGTTTTTTTTTCTTTTTTCTTTTTTTTTTTTTTTTTTTTTTTTTTTTTCAAACAAGTGTTTGAAACAACTACTGGAATATTGTCCGCATTAAGCTGGAAGTTTGTTGTAGCTTGCCTCATTTATAACTCTGACTGTATAATGCAATGTTAACTTTCCAAACAGGTCTTGGCACTTTTATACTAATTACCCATTTGTGCATTGCCTTTTTTCTTTTACAAATGCTTGTCATAAGAGACACAGATACCCAGTATGCTTAATGTGAAAAGAAAATGTATTTTTTGTAAAGGAACTCTCAAGTATTGTTGTAAATACTTGGTCAGAGATTGCTGAACTTTAAAACTGAAAAAAAAAAAAACCTAATTTATTATTATAATGACCTAATTTATTAATCTGAAGATTAACAATTTTTTGTTTTAGAATATCAAAAAGGTGTTCTAGCTGTTTGCATCAAAGAAAAAAAATAAGTGTATCATTAAGGGTCAACATTTTTTCTGCTTATATAACTTCCGTTTCCAACCACCAATAAGAAAAAATGTAGTCTCCCCAGTGTTTTGTACTCAATCTGATAATGAAACAGAGATGTTTCTATCCAGTAACTACAGAGATTTTGTCAAGACAAAACATCCATTCCTTGCATAAGAGTAAGCAGTCTTTATCCAGAAATTGTAAATGCTTGCTTTTGTTTTACAATCAAGGCCATATTCTTAAAATATTAGCAGGATATAGGACATGGTGTAAAATGTTTTTATTATTATTATTTTATTATTATTATTTTAAAGATATGATTTATCCTATGTGCTGTATCCATGACACTCTTTTACTTTGGTTCCTGTTGTGCTCTTGTAAGAGAAATGCAGATATAATTTTCTGAAAAATAGATGCATATGTGGCACTCGGAGTGCACTGCGGTTCAGCAGATTGCTTGTTTACTTTTTTAACTGTAAGGCGGTTTCTTGTAATTTGGCTCTTGGCAGCACAATAAAAAATTTTAAACCTATGGATGTATGTTTTCTTAAATGTTTGTACTTAATACTTCCGTACACTGGTCCTTGAGATATTAGTTTATAGTTTGATATTACGGTGAGTAGGAATTTGCATTATTGTCATGCTGACCTGAGATCAGAACAGTTCAGAATGCACTGTGGGTAAAGAAGGGTTTGCAACTACAGAAAGTTCTGCATATTACACTAAAGAGTTTTCATATTAGAGAACTCTGTGGAATTCCAAATAGTTCCAGCGTACAGTAAAGATGAATCAAATGCAGAGATAGGTGTTTGCCCTGCCATGGAATTTATGTGGTCTAGTCTTACCTGACAGAAGGCCATGCTTAATCATACAGCACTCTAGTGCAAGGTCCTACAAAACGTGTATGAAATCAGAATTTGCACTTCATGGGCTTCCTGAGCTGCAGGTCATCTGTTTATCGATTAGCCTATAATGGTTTTTTTCTTC
>VZTR01033855.1:171550-189928 GCA_013400775.1 Chaetops frenatus | reverse complement strand
CCTATAATGGTTTTTTTCTTCTAATAATTTTTAAGTTAATTAACTTGATATCCAAGTTCTGGTATGTAAGATCCTGAGGCAAGGTGGTTTTTCAGCTTAACCACTTCCTCTGTAAAAAACTGCCTCCTTTCTTTGAACCTACCCTCCTAATGGTTTCATTTAATATCCCTGACACTGCATGCAAAGCAGCAGTAGATCAATATTTATATGCCACCCATTAATTTAGAGACCTGTATCTTGTTTCCATTTTTTCTTAAGAATCCGGAGATACAATTCTTTGGGAGTAGTTCCGTGCCTTATGGCCAACTTTGCTGTTCCTTGTACTCCCACGTACGTCCTTTAAGATGAAGGGTAAGGGGACTGAAAGTGTCCACATTGTTCACATGTGGTATTCCCTGGATCTGGCTTGGTGCTTACTGTTTGGATTGCTACTGATTGCCGAGTCAGTGTTCTTGCAGAACTGGCTGCAATAATACAAAATGCCCAGTAGTTACTGCAAAGCCCATAATTTACTTCAACTAGGATAGGTTTCCATTTCTTTACATTTCCATATGATGAATTTTTTTTCTCCCTAGCTAGTTACCTGTTCCAGCATTATTGCTCCTTCCCCAAGACTAAGGCTATGGAAGACTTACATCTTCTAGAAGAGCATCTTAAAACTCTGCAAGGATTTTGCGTTTTCATCAGAATGGAATAGAAAACATAATTGTACCAATGTATAAAACTGGTGCATCCACATTTTAACACTCATAAATAGTCCTGGCCTCCTCTGCCTTACAATGTCTGAAAGGATCATATTTGGAATACGAGGATTTGTCAGCTTTTCATAATCCTGAGTAGGACAGGAGGCAAACCCTTTAAATTACCTCAGTGGCACTGAGATGCATAACAAGGAATGCATTTTCCACTTGCAGTGTTGCCAAACATCATGTAGGAAGTACAAAAAGAAACTTCAGGGAGGCTCAAACCGAATCAGGATGTTAAGCAAAGAAAATTCCTAGTACGTACTTTAGGATATCAAAAGTTTTTGGCGGCTCAAAAAAAAAAAAATACAAGATTAAAAAACAGCCCACCCTAAGCTATCGTGTGTAAGGGCACAATACAAAGCTAGCAAAGGATGGGCACGAGAGTCAGAGCGCTGGTAAGAACTAAGTACCTCCAAAACTTAGATTCTGGCATACTAGATGACTGAATGGACGCATCAATGATAATAAGAAAAACAGGTTACAACAAAACTACTGCAAATACTCCTACCACAGCAGAGGCGCTGGAACTGGGCGATCTTTTAAGGTTCCTTTCCAACCCAAACTATTCTACGCCTCCGCCACCTGCCCGATGTGCCGCCCCTACTCAGTGCTGGCCTGTGAGTCCGTACGGACACAGCTGTGTGCGGCTCCATGGGCGCTGCCACCGCCGGGGCTGGCCCTGCCCTGCTCTGCGATCNCCGGCTGCGGCGGCGGCGGCTATGGCGGCGGCGGCGGCCTCGCAGCGAGACCCGGGCGATTGGCAGGACTTTTCGGGATTCCAGCCCTCCGCGGGGAGCGGCCCCGAGGCCGCCCGCGAGAAGGGCGGCTGGGGCGGCGGGGATCTAGGGGCGAAGCTGTCCCTCTGCTTCGAGCCCCCGCAGGCCCGGGCTGGCGGCGGCGAGAGCCGCGTTCCGCTGCGGCCGCTCACGGAGCAGAGCGCACTGCAGGACGACGAGTGAGTGCGGGCCGGGGGACGCGGAGAGGGAGGAGGGGGGAGGCCCGGCCTGAGGGGACAGCGCGGCCCGCCAGCCCTGCCCTGCGAGAGCGCTGCCCCTGGGCCTTGCCGAGCCCAGCAGTGCCTGTGGGCTGCGGGAGCGGAGCCTTTCCCCGCCCCCGGAGCTGCAGCTGGGAGCCGCCGGGCCTCGGCAAGAGGGCACGTTCGGCCTCCGCGGCGCGGGTTTGACGTGGAGCCCTCCGGCTTTATCCCCCTGACTGCCAGGGAAGCGTGTAAGCATCCCAGAGCTTCTTATCCCGCCGAGCTAGGGAGAAGTACTTGTTCTGAAGTGCAGTGACCGGGGTTGGTATTTGTTTAGCTTCTTGCAAAGTGCCCCCTGTCTCAGCGCTTGAAACTAAACATGGAAAGTGCAGAAAGCAGGCGAAGAACAAAATTGCAGCTGCAACTGCGATAATTGTTTGGAGTTTTTTCTGCTGAGGAATGGAGCCTTTCTGATCCATGCTGTTGTACAGTTTTTAACATTATTTTACTAGTATTTCTATTTCTTATTTTACGGTAAATTTAGTCAGCTTATCTTCATTAAAAATATTGTAGTCTTACTTTAAGGTAACTAAATTATATGTCGCATTCCAAGAGAAGGATTTTTTAAAAGCCTGTTAGCAAAATACTAGATCTATGGTGTAAACAGTGAGGTGAGTGCAGTGAACCATGAATCACGTTGGGCAGTGATGAGGCTGTGTCTGCCCTTCTGTGTCTGCCTCGGCCTTTCCTCTGACCTCCTGCGGGCCTTAGCTAGGCAACCATTCCAGACGTCCACCCACAGAATAGCGCCTAGAGGCAGGGCTTGGTTAGGAACTTGAGGAAGCAGACTGCTCACAGGGCTGCTATGGATAAAGCCTGAGCTGGTTCAGCAGCCTGTGCAAGCCTCCAGCACAGCCAGAGAGGATGTGCACTCTAGAAACAGTAAAGACTGACCAAGGGCAAGAGTGGTGGACTGAGCTCTGCAAGAGTACTTGTGGAAAAAAAATAAATTCTCCCAGAATTTTAGTCTCATCTGTGCATTTCCATTATTCTGTGATTAATGGAAAGGGAAAAAAAAGATTTGGCTCAGAAATTGCTACTCAGCCTCTGCTAAATAGCATTAGAAATGGAATTTATAGCTCAGCTCAAATTTCATTGAAGGAAGAGCTCATCCACCCCCAAAAAAGATTTTGAGTGTAGTTACATAATTAGTACAGAAGCCATGTCTTCATTTATTGTTTTGTTTCACTGCTGTGCATACACTGTTGGTTTAAAAGGGAAGTAAATTATGCTTATCAAAAAACATTTTCATAGCTTTGAAACACTAAAAATACTGTCAGTTACTTGCAGATGAATATTTAGGGAGGAAAGTATAGTTACTGATAGAGATATATAATCATTAGGAATATGGTTATTGCTGATTCAGTTGCTGCTTGTTTTGAGATCTGCATTTTTGTTCCTTTATCCCTCTCTCCAGAATTTGGAATGCCTTGACTGATAATTATGGTAACGTGATGCCAGTTGACTGGAAATCTTCCCACACCAGAGCTTTGCACTTGCCAACACTGAATCTTTCAGAAAAAGGGGTAAGTTCTGATCAGCAGAAGTACTCTCTTTGGATCTTTGGTACTCAGCAGGGAAATAAAACTGTTTGCATTTGTATAAAAGAATGTTATTATTAAGTGGCTGAAAATATTTTTAGTACTTGCCATTATATATGAGAGCTTTTTAAAAATCAAAGAACCATTGATGTATGTTTACATCTCCCTGGGTTGGAATAATTCAGGGTTAGTTGTAGATGACTGTTCATTAGAGCCAGAGCATGATAGAAAAAAATGTAAAATGAGAAGGTTTTTCACATAAAATCTTTCTGCTGTATGATTCATGTTGAACACTTTACTGGGTAGGGGAGGAAAAGAGGCAGGAGTACTCTGATTTAGTAAATCCAGTGAGGACTTCTTAAAGTTCATCTCATTACACAGTCAGATGGCTTCTTTAACAAGAAAAGTGGCCCAGGAGACACCGAAGTGCAAGAGTTTGTTTTGTTTTCCTTATTTAAGAGTTAGAATAGTTCCCTGGGGCAGGAACAGGGAATTAAGAGTTTCAGAGAGGTTTATAGAAAAGGTTGTCCTCTGATGATCTTGAAAGTGGATTAAAACATTTCAGGAAGAAAAGCTAGGAATTCCGATCTCACAGGTTTCCTGAGGAAACGAATGGCTTATCTTTTAAACATAGTGAAGTTCATGTTGTAAAAATATCTGAGTGTGTAACCTGAGAATTGGGTAATCCTTTAGCTTTTGCCATCCATTAGATAATTAACAGATGTTTTTTACTGTGACAGGAGCAAAGCTTGTTCTGCTGCAGACGATCCTTTGGTAGAGGAAGGTGCAAATTTGGAACTCATTTTCTTGATTTGAGTCTCATGGTTATCCCTGGAATTTGACTTGTGTTTCTTCTAATTTTTATTGACTCCTTGTTCAGATTTTGTAAGTGGTTTTAGAGTAATGAAACTCTTATGTTTAAACTAAAAATACAACCCCACCATGCTGTGACCTTGTGTCAGGTAAAAATGGACTGGAAGACTAATGGATTTCTTGATAAGGAACTAAGTATAATATATAAAAAAATGTTTCATATAGTTTCTGTAAGTTACTTGCAGGAAGTTATGAAGAAAGTACATAAAAAAGTGTGAAGTGGTGTTGTTGGATTAGAAAAAATTGTAGGTATGCTGCCAGTAGAGAGAAAACCAGTTCATGGATTAAATGTATCTCAAGTTCTTCCAGCTTTCACTCCACATGGCATGCCTTCTGATGTGTAAAGACTGTGGAGAGCGTTTGACATACTTTTCTTCTGCTGCTTTCTGTTCAGCAGTATTGCTGGATATCTGACAGCACATATGGACCAGCTTAGTATCTTGTTTTAACTTCCTCACAATGACAACTAACAGCTAAGCAACACTTCCCTGATGTGTTTGAAACTAATAATGTGCTGCTGAAATTGTGCGGAAAGCATTTCTCCTCCTGTTTTAGTAGGGAAAGACACAAGGTCAGTAAGGCTGATTCACCTGATCATGGTTCCTTCACATGACAGGTCTGTGCACACTTTTGTACATCTCTGACAGTGAAACAAGTAACTGAGTGGAAGTGTTGCGCACAGTGGTACAAGAAATGGGATTGTGCAATTCCATGTTTGTTTCATTTTCACTAGATTACTTTTAAATGGGTCATTCCCTGGTAGCAGGAGGACAGAAGGGACATGGAATGTGGCTGGGTAGAAAGCCAGGTGTTCCTTTTAGTCCAGATTACATCTGATGCCATTTTTGGTGGTTTCGTAGTCTATATTATCAAAATGTATTCTGAAGTTCTCTCAAAATGTTCCTGGTTCTGGAGATGTCAGGAGGGAAAGCAGATCTTAGATAAACTGTTATCCTTGCTTACTATCCCATCGTTGTCATAATCCTGTATGCATGAAAAAATATTTGAGGACTGCAGACATTTTAAAAATGTCAATTTGGAGTGTATCTGTGTAGTAGATGAAGAGAGAGTCATAGTGGAGCCTTGTCACTGCACAGCTATTGGAATTCAGATTCTGAAAAAAAAATTGTCATATGACTTCATTCTGAGGGCTGAAGAAGTCCAAATTGTATGTTTTTCCCTACAGATGAGCTGTCTGGGAATATCTGTTGCAGGTTCAAAATGAATCTGAAAACTATTAAGGTTTCTGAAAAAACTGAGAAAATTGGAGGAATTAAAAGAAAAATTGAAAACTGATACTGTGAGACCAAGGGTTTTGTACAGCCAGTCACGACGCTTGTAAATTAGCACAAAGATCAGTTAAAGTACTTGAGCTTAAATGACAAAGGCTAGAGGTTGCAGCTTTGGTGGGCTTTTGTAGGTTGGAATCTTGTAATAGACAAAGTACAGAAACAATTTTGTAAATAAAACAGGATGTATATCACTGTGTGAGAGTAAAATATGCCTGACTTACTAAGGAGGGGACTTAAGTCTCTTATGGTATGTATATCTTTGGTTTGAAGATGAATATCATTTGGTGGTATATATATGGGAACAGTATTACTTCTCTTTCTTTCTGAAAAGACCCTGAGATATTCAACAATATTTTTTTTTAATAATCTGGGGTGATACAAGTGTTCTGATATCACCATTCAATATCAACTCGTCAGCTTTTTTCCATGTCTTCTATTACGTGACAAAGTAGAACCATGAAAGCACTTAAAGTAAGAGGTTTGTGTAACATTAGACATTATAGGCAAGTTTTTCACCCCACACAGACATTTGTAAATCTTCAGTATTTTTGTTGGCTTGGTTTGACAGCCTCCCATTTAGGTATCTGCATGTCAATGTGTATATAGTCTTTATATATGGACATTATTTAAAGACATTAAAGATTGACAGCTATTGTAACTTTGTCTAGTTGCAGTTTTGATTTCATTTTCCAGGCCATTTGACAGAAAGAACTATTGATTCCATTATTATGGGCCAAGATTCAGTTTAATTCTTAAAATTCTATTATAGTTTCCCTCTTGTTTTTTGTACGTGTACATGCATTCTATACCCTCACATTATATATAATATATGTGTAAGTTTATGTCTATTTATATAAATACACCTTTTCATGCTTTTTAGGTAAATGACAACTTGAACCTTGACCTGTCAGATGATGAAGAGCTGAGAGAACAGTTGGATATGCATTCTATCATTGTTTCCTGCATCAATGAAGAACCACTCTTCACAGCAGAGCAGGTAACGTGTTCAGCAAAGACAATGTGGTCAATGTAGAATGTTCTTTTAGTCTGTTACTATTTTTTGTTGTTGTTCTTGCTCTTCACTGTAGCTCAGCTTCTTGGTTGTTCTTTGTTTAGGGTTTTAATAATGTATGACATACCATTATGTCATTCATTCAGATTTAAAAAGTGTTTCAGTACTTCAGGTGAGGTTGATAGTCCAGGATCTTTGAAGTCTTTGTATATTTCTTACCATGAATCAGTCAGGAATGGTATTAAATTAAATATATGTGTTAAAAAGCAAAAATATTTTCAGAATCTTCGTAGTATGGTAGAGTTTGTAGTTTTTCAGCATGACTGTGTGGCAGTTCATAGCGCTGTTGTCAGCAAGAATCCTTTGAAGTTTTTGACTTAACATGAGAGCAGATCAGTGTTTCTGCTAAGCTTTCAAATTACTTGGTATCTAAAGGCATCAAATCCATGGATTTACTTCAGTTATCTTGAAAACTGCTCTTCTGACTAAGTTTAATGAGAGTAAAATCTATTAAGATCCTGCTTTAGTAAGCAAATAAATAATCTATTTTGTTGTTGCTTGAATGGTTATCTGTGAACTCTTATGAACATTGTTATTAGTAGTACGGGAGACAGAATTGCTTGAACTGCCCTGGCTCTTTTTTTAATGTGAGTTGTATCTCAGCCCTGACTACAGTCTTTAAACTTCTGAAAGTTGTTGTGTTATTTATTCAGATGTCTAGTTAATAATTTAGCCTGTAGAAATGTGGTCATTCATGTGATGTAAAGTAAGCTGTCTATACACAGAATTTCTGTTGTCATGCTTTCTTTCTGGCTCAGGTCTTATGCCCAGGGATACAAATCAGCTTCAGGTTATGGTGGATCAGGTCATAAAACTTCTCATGAGCACAGTTGATTTTCAGGCTGTTTGAAGGGGCTTACTGGTTTTTGAGGGGTTTTTTGTGAGGTTTTCTTTGTTGGTTTTGTTTGTTTGTTTGTTTTCATTTTCTTGGTTTTGTGTTGAAGGAGGGAGGGGCGTTTGTTTTACACAGAGAAGTGGGGTGAAACAGGGAGGGGGGGAGGTAATTAATTTTTACTGGTGTGTCATCCTTCAGCTGAATACTCAGGAAAGATACTCCAGCTCTTTTAATTTTTTTCTCTTAAGCAGAATCATGGGTACCTTCATGTAGAAATAACCCTGTAGTTTCAACACACTGCTTGTTATGCCATTAGCCCTTTACTGTTACGAGGTGTGGTTTTTCTCAGAGAGCAAGGATGAGGAGGAAATGTCAGTATGATTTTATTGATCCTCTTCCATCCAGTCGTGGTGCTAGTTTCATCCAGCTTTGCTTCAAATTGAAGTCAATTGCTCTTCATATAGGACAGTTTTCATAAGAGTTTTTATTTTTCAAAGGTGATTGAAGAAATAGAGGAAATGATGCAGGAATCACCTGATCCAGAAGATGATGAAACGCCCACCCAATCAGATCGGCTCTCTATACTTTCCCAGGAAATTCAGACACTCAAGAGATCCAGTACAAACAACAGCTATGAAGAGAGTAAGTGGTATTTGTTTAGTATTTTTTCTCTTATGCTTATTGAAAATAGTTTAAAGGATAAGTTTACCATGTGTTTGATCTTTAGCAAGTCCTTCTTATGATGTACCTGTGTTCAAAAATATTTTCAAAATATCCTGAAAGAATAGCCTAGATTTAGAACATAAACAGAGGACTTTCCTTTGTCTGCTTTCGTATGACTAAGAACAAAAATAAAACATCATAGAATTTCAATTTAAAGCAAATACTCTGAAGGTTGATTCAGTGGAATGAGATTCCTTCATGGGTGAGGTGATAAGTTGGTCGTTTTTTGTTAAACTTCGTTATTTTCTGTAAAGTGTGACACTTTTCTTGATGCTAGTACGCTGTTTAAGATCAGCTAAAGTTCTTGAAAGCTATGCAGTAAATAAAGCTTTACTGTACCTTTGGTACAGTTTCAGTCATTGCAGCGTATCTTGATAGACAGTAACACAAAAATAAGGCAACCATTTTTTTTTTCCACATAAGAACCATACATATTTTTCCGTCCTCCCCTTGCATTCCTCTTCAGAAAGCTTAAAAGTTAAAAATACCCTTTTTGTCTTGTACTCAAGTGAAATCACCTGTGCTTCCCTATACAAAAGCAAAGGAGAAATTAATTAATTGTAGTAGGTTGAATTGTATGTAAAAAAACCTGTGACTAATCCGTTTAGTGATGGAAGATTTTGTTTAATCTGTGCATTTGTCAACAGGAATTCTAGAAGGTAGTAGGGACACAAAGAATACTTGATAGATGATCTCTCTACTTTGGTCCCTCTTAAAAAGTTTGATGCTTTCTTTCAGGTAGTCTGTGTCAGCAATACAAACTCTGTAGAAGATTCAGAAAACTGGCTGACCTCTTGTGGCATGACTTAAGAGTTTCTGCTACATTTCAGATTTATGGAAGAGATTCCAACCATGAAAATGGTCTCTTACCTGTCTCAACACATAAATTTCAGGAATGTGAAAGCAAAATGTATTGTGTTCAGCAGGGCTTCCTGCTTTTTTGACAGTTCCATATGTCTCTAGGTTTGGAGCTAATCAAGCTTGCTCGATATTTCATATCATATTTATTTTGCTTTGCCTTAGGAGTCCATCTTGCCTGTTGGATCTTTATAGTTTAAAGGTCAGTCCTGACCAAATAATGCCTTGAGTAACTTTGGCAAATAATTTAACTTTGCTTCACCAGTTTCTCAGAATCTGCTTTCATGTCTTTCGGGTCACTATTTTATTAAAAGCTCTTACTACCTATTTTTCGTGTGTGAAGGTGCTTCAGAATTGGTCTGCATCTCTGACATTTTTACAGGCTTTTCCTAGAAACTGTCTAGCTTTTATAGGATAGATCAGGGATGTTCATTCATTTCTAATTCAGAGGAAGAAATCACTTGTGTTTACTTTTTTTTTGGGTAGGAAAAGACATATATTAAGGCAGTCCAAAAATAAAGCTCTGGTTACACAAGTGAGTTCTTCAGCCTACTATCTAAGTTTCAGCCCATGGGGTCTTCTATATTTGAATTCCTCTGTCTTCACTCAGCTGCATTAGCTGAGTATTGCTTCTGCAGCCCTTCAAAGACTTTAGTAATGACAACTGATCTGTCATGAGTCAGGACCGCAGTTGGGTAACCTGCACCTGTGTTTTTAGAACAATTGGTTTTTAGGCTGCAAAGTTGGTTCTTAAGCGTTGGGACTCACAGGTGCTCTCTCTCAGTACTGTTACAGTGTTTGAACGGAGTTTAATGCCTAACCTACGTTGAAAAACTGTGGTTCCTTGACAGAGAATTGTCTTAACAGGTTGCATTGCCCTCTCAGTTAAGTAAGTGACAAGGAGCTTTCTCCAATCAGTTTTCCCTGCTGTGATTTAATAGAAAAAAAATCACATTTCACTTACTACCTTGGATGCTTCTAAGAGCTACACTTCTTTGTAGTTTGTGGTCTTATTTGTACTTTTCAACACTTGTCTGTTGGTACTTTTCCCTTACAAGAATTCTTATAGACATGATATTTACTAGATTAATTCAATGAAACTAAATAATTGCAAGCATCTATGCGGTGTCCCTTAACAGATTGTACCCATCAGTGTAATCGGGACTAGCTGTTTCTCAAGTGCCAAATAAGATTATTCGACACAGCAACTGCTGGGGCTTGCCAGCTTCCTAGGTGTGTCAGACCTAAACTGGAACAGAAAGCGATCCTCAAACAATGCAAGCAAGCCTCAAAAATATTTTCTTGGTCATAATTGCACTATCTGTAACGCATCATCCAGTAGTTCAGAAAATACGAAGGTCTTTTCCTTTGAACAGTGAGTGCAGAGGAACGTTATAGTTGTGTCAGAAGTTTAGCACTTACTTCAGCTTCCAGCATAAACTACCAGCACACTTCATATTTGCAGATTACCTCAGATTTCTCAGGAGTAGGAAGAAAGTTTAACCATCTTTTTGTTGATAATCTTGTCACCTCTGGGATGTGTTTATTCCTTTAGGAATATTATTTTGTTCTGTGTGGTTTTAGAACTGAATTTTTTGTTTTGAGAAATTTCATAGTACATTTTTCTTGTAACTCCCACAAGTTTTCTCATGCTTAAAATCTTGACATACTACTTTTTATGTGAACTATTTGTAGGAGTGAAAAGATTGTCTGTTGCTGAATTAAATGAACTGCTAGAAGAAATTGAGACTGCTATTAAGGATTATTCTGAGGAACTGGTACAGCAGTTGGCTCTTCGAGATGAGTTGGAGTTTGAGAAGGAAGTGAAAAACAGCTTCATTTCTGTCCTCATTGAAGTACAAAATAAACAGCGAGAACACAAAGAAACAGCAAAGAAGAAAAAGAAGCTGAAAAATGGTAGTCCTCAGAATGGCAAACAAGAAAGAGCTCACATGCCTGGAACAGTAAGAAAATTTTTTAAAGTCTTTATACATTTAAATTTTTTCGTTGGGTTTTTTTTCGCTATGGGAAGTAGTAGTTCTAGATTACAGTAAGATACCTGGTACTCCTGCTTCCATGCCTTCATTCATAAACGAGGTTTAAGACTTCCTATTGAGAATTTCTTTTCACAGGGTCATATATTTTACTCTTCTCATATTCAGAAAAGAGTTTTTAAACTGTTTGCAAATCAGCCTGGAACTAGCATACCTTTCCTTGCAAAAAATACTGTCCTTGGATGTACTGCTCTGTGTTCTGTTGTGAGTAGGCAAATTCATTTATCTATTTGGTTTCGCTGTGTGAGTTTTAGTATGTGTTAGTCTTGCAGGAAATTCAGTATTATTGTTGCTGTAGTTGCACAGCTATTTATTGATCTTGCTGGTTTCTAGGTAGGAAAAAAGTGAATGTCTCACCCTGTATCTCGTAACCTGTGGCAGAGCTACTACATTCAACAAGAGACAAGGAGGAGGCCAAAGTGTGGTGCATGTGTACAGGGAGAAGATCATTTGTTTAATTCTTCACAGAACATAGCAACAAAAGGAAAAATTTCTTTGAAGTAGAGTTGGATAAGAGGAGTCAGAGAGCAAAAGAAATTAGGTTATTAGCTTGTCAATGCAATTTTTTCTTTTGTATCTATCTAGTATGATTTAAAATTACTTAAGTGAGATATTAATTTTTGAATTTCTAAGTGCCTCTTATGGGATGCAGAAAATACGATTTTGTAGATCTTGGCTCCAAGTCCCAGAAAGAATACTTCAGTTCAACATCAGAGGGTTTTGGGGTTTGCTTTTCAAATATAAGAAGCAAACATTGATAATGAAATATAAATACTTCAGAATTTATTTCTAAACTTAAAAGCGTAAGATACCTGCGATATAACCCAAATAGAGTTCTGATCTCATCTGTCAAATGAGAGATGTTTGTGTGTGTAGCTAAGTTTTGGAGGAACTTACAGAAAGTATGTGTCTGGAAAACCATACAAAATTGTCGTCCCTTTACAAAAGCACAGTGAATAGTTCCTTTTTCCTTCCTAGTCATGGAAAACCAGAAAGGGATATTCTACCTCGAAAGAAAAATAATTACTTTGTTTTTTGAAACTTGAGTCAAGTGATTCAAACTGTTCTGGTTAAAGTTTAGAAACTTGAATGATGCTTTCAGGTATAACTTACATGGTCCCACTATAAGACATTTTTGTATTTGGTTGCTTCAAGATACAGATGTGTCAGGTTGCTTTCTAAGAATGATCAAACAGATTAGCTCACAGGTGAGACTGTAGCTGCATGTGTGTGATTCCTTTGAAAATAGATTTCATTGTCACCAAGGACAGATTTGAGAGCCCTGTCCCAAAGAAGAGGTGCAAGGTTCAAAGTTCCTTTCTTAACACTCCCTTTTTTCCCTTTTTTACTTTTTTTTTTTAAAGTGCTGAGAATGTGCATATAGATAGTATGTTTTAGTAGCTTTGTGAAGACTGAGTTTCTGTTAACAAATAATGTCGTTTTTGTAATGTAATTTTGTTAACTATAATTAAGACTCATTTAAATACAAAGATTGGAAATAGAGTTAAATTTTCATGCTCTTAAGAAAATCAGTTCTCCTGTAGATACTATAACTGAATACAAAAAAAAAATTAGGTGTTGTAATTTTTTTTGCCATCAGTACTTTCTTTGGGTGAATCAATTTCTTAGACTTCTAAACTTTTACCTCTCTCACAAGGGGAAACTGGGGAGCAGTTACAAATAGTAAGGGCTTGAAGATACTTTGCCAAAATTTGTATCTTTACTGACCTTTTGTGCTTTAGAAGGCAAAAGAATACTGTATTCCAGCACGTTTTGTTCCCCTCACATAAATACATTCAGATAAACATACTGAGGCGTGCTCATCATACTGCCCTGTGTCAGCAGCTTGACTGTTTCTTCTTTGATATTCTTATCACTTGCTGATTTTATATCGCATGTTAAACATCAAAACTGTTTTGATTTTGATTTTTTTTCCACTTTTCCAGCAAGCAGAAAGGGTTCCAAAGAAGTTCAAGAAAAAATATGCAGTTGGATCGTATACTGCTTTTTCTTTACTCTAATTCCATGATTCCATATAATGGAGCTTGAAATCAATAAGGGTGTGTTATCAACTAATACTTTATATTTTACCATAGTACAGAAAAGAAGAAATAGTAATTGTTGCTTCAATTGTGGAAAAGGAGGCATGAAAGCATAAAAAGTTTTAAAGAGGTAGAGCTGGAAATTACTACCTCTGAACAGTGTTTCTAGTACGTGCTTAAAATCTCAACAATTGGTATCAATAGTGTCTCTAAACATACATTGTTGAAACACAAATGTTAGAGGAGATTTTACTGGGACTCAAACTTTGAAAAATGCTATTTTTTTTAGATTTGTAAATGAAACAGCTGTAAAAGGCAAGTCTCAATTATTGGGTCTGCAGTGTGAAGATTTTGTTTGAATAATTTTGGTGTAGAAATACTGCTTAACTGCCATTATAAGGCTTGCTTTTTAATTAAAAAAAAAATTAACTGGATGACTGAAGAAATAGAAACGTGCTGAAATACACCTTGGAGCTTGTCTTTGCCATTTGTCGTTCATAGTCTTGATAAATGCTGATTAATAGTCTTCTGAACTTTTCTCTGTCCCTTTTTTTTTTCTTTCTGCTATGCTTTCACTACTTTTTAGCGCTTCAGCATGGAAGGGATCTCAAATGTCATCCAGAATGGCTTCCGCCACACGTTTGGAAACTCAAGTGGAGAGAAACAGGTGCTGGGCTATCTTCTCCTTTTTTTTCTCATTCTTTGCCTGCACTTTTGGTAGGAGCTGACATCTTGAAAATTGACAGTAGTTGAAGATAAATGCTGAGACAGGATAAAACAGGATAAAATGCTGGAATCTCTGCTCCTTCCCTACCTCAGGTTTCTGATCAGCCTAGAGTCTCTTTCTCTCCTCAACAGCTCAAGACTATCATGGCTTGATACCCTGATGCTAATAATCTGTATTTCTTACCCCAGACTAATAGTCTGTTTTAGCACAATGCATGCTTTAGATACATTGCATGTCTGTAATAATCTAATAACCAGTCAAAGAATGGGTATCAGGTTAGATGTAGTGTTTCAGCCTTCAGCATTAGCAACTTGCATAATGAAGAAAGGTTTTATTTTCTTTTTTCTGCAAATGTCCTGAGCTGATGGATGTAAAAACAGAGTAGCACCTGGAAAATGTATGGACTGTATTGTCTTTTGCCTTTGAAAACTGCATAATTTTAAAAGTAGCCGAATGTGTGCAATGCAGATTACCAATGTAAAATACACCAGCTATAGGCAAATTTGTGTCTTTTTGTTGGCTATTTAAATATTGAAATGTAAAGCAGAGAGGCAGCTTCAGTGGGCATCATGTCGATGCTATTGTGTACCTTGGAAGCAAGATTCTTTTACCTTATTTCAAAGTAACAACTTGCCCACGGTTTCGGATCTGTAGTATGTATTTTATTAGCTGCATTCTGAATTTCAGTGAACTGCTAATACTTATGTTGTTGCTTAGCCTTTTGGCACACTACAAAATACTGATATTTCACTTTATTTTAACGTGTACCCACTGTTTATGTTTATGCAGTTTTGTCAGAGGAGTCCATTAGAGTTATGTTTTTTCCCTGATGAGAAGTCCATTGAGGCAATAAATTGACTGGTAGTTTGGAAGTCAAGGCTGATTAGGCTTTTGTCTGGAAGATGAGTCTTGTATCCTGCAGAGGAGTTTAGGAGGTAAAAACTCCTCTCAAGTCATCCTGTAATCATAACATTAGAAATCAAAGACTTGCCCACTTTCTCAGGCAAGGTTTATGTATGAGATTTTAGGAATACATCAATCCAGGTATTTGTCCTCAGCTTTGGGGATCTTGAGCACATGCATAGAGCTTACCTAACAAAAGTTTTTATCATTCTTCATTATCACAGTACTAGTAAAGCTGTACCTGTATGCTGGTTTTTTTTTCCTTGCTGTCTTTACCATAAATTAAGCTGTTTATACCTGTATCTTTAGATGTTTTAAATATAATATATTTTCATAAAAGGAGCTTATTTAGGTATGCCACCCCATCATACTTTTGGTTAAAAGACTTTCACTGCCTCCTATGTAGACATAAGTAGCATAGTCATATGTTAAAAATAACAGTGATTGAACAACTCTTACACTCTTTCTTTTTGAGTTAATTTACTAAAGTTATTCTTCATGTTGATCATACTTTTCTCCTGATTTATCTTGTTCTATGTCCTTATGGTTATGGGGTGTTTTATTTCCTTTCCTGTATCTTAAAAGCAAATCATGGAAGCAATATGAACTTAAAATTAAATATAGGGTAGAAAGGTAGAAAAGGTATGAGCTCTGTTATCATTTATACCTGGAAATCTATTTTTCTATGGCATTTGTTTTCTGTTGGGGAGGTTTTTGTTTGAGTAGGGTTTTTTGTCAAATTACCAAACCCTGGCCCTGCTTTTGAGATACTGATGTAATCTTATTGCAACAAGTTGCAAAATTAAACAAGTATCAAATCTTCAGTTTCATAATGCTGTTCTCACAATATAAATTTGAGAGGTTTTTTCAGGGTGTCATTATAAACTCACATTCAAGTGTTTTCTGCTAGCAGCGGAGAGTTAGTTAGAAATTGGGAACTGTGATCAAAAAAATGCAAGGACAGACAATTATTTGTGCACCTCGGAAGCCAGAAGTTCCTACACATAAAGTGACAACATAAGAAAGTTTGCCATGTTTATATAATTATTTCATAACTCTTTTCCATTTTTTAATTTTAATGGTATTTAACACCTTCTACTACCATCTGATAGTGGGTACTTCCCTTTTTAATATCTTAGTCCTTTTTTCTGTGCATGTGTCTGAGACAAAAGTGAAAATTGTGGAAGAGATTTTCACCATGTAAAGATAAACTTCAAGTGGATACTCCCTGTTTCTATCTGATAATGCAGTTGAAAAAAAAAAGACATTGAAATGTTGGTAGCTCTTTCTGTGATCATATTTCCAGAAGAAAATTCAAGACAGTCATCTTCATTTTGATTTTTCAGGCATAGCAAACACTTTTCATAGGTGATGAAAAATTGCAATGGGAATTGCTGCTTTATCATGTCATCAAATCTGCTTAAAAAATTTAGAGGTTGCAGCAGATCTAACACTTGGTCCTGTCAGTAAGCTACACTTCAGTCACTCCTTCATCCTTTTCATAATACATTATCCTTCACACAGCAATTCAGGAAATGAGTTTTTATAGCGCTGTTATAGAGACTGATTGTTACAGCTTCGAAGTTGATGAGAAGATGGAAAGTATTTCTGGAAAGTAAGAAATTCCTTTTTTTTTTTTTTTGTTTTTAATTGCTACTGTTAGAGAGGTAAAATGGAACATGAAGTTTACAGGAGAAGAGAAACAGGGTTAGTTGATATTTGGTGCAGTGAAATGTCCTAGTATTTTATTGTACAGGTAAAGGGTGAAAATGCTACTTAGTTCTGAAGCCTGGAAAAGAAAAGCAGAAATCTCATTTCTGTATTAGTAGAACCACTTTCATCTCTGCCATTGGCAGATTCAGCAGCTGTATATCTAGCTATCGATTCTGGTAATTTTATTAAGAACACAGTTCTTTGGTTCCAACTTGTTGGTTACATCTCCTGGAAAAGAAATTGAAAATTGATTGTTTCCTGAGAAGCATTGCATACTTTTCTCTGCAGTGCCGAGTGGACATGAGAAAATGCCAGGAGAAAAGGGAGGGAGAAAAACACCCTGTGTTTGCAGAAGGTCTTGGGGGGGTGTCAGTACCACCTATACAAATGGTTAAGTGCCACTGAACAATCTGTCTGGCTTTTAGGCAAATGATGAGGTTGGGTGTGAGGTGGATGATCCTCCTGCAGACCAGGCAGTGGTTACAGCTGCCGGTGGCAGCCCTCAGGCTCCTTCTGCAAAGCGCAGCCCTTCACCAGAGACTGAGTTACAATTGACTCTCTCTGAGGGCTGTTAGCAGGAGAGGAGACCTTGTGCCTTGTTTGTAACCTGTTTTCTGCTTGGTGATTGGAGAACTACCTAAGTCTCGAGCTGAATGACACATTGAGGGTTACTTTGCCTACTGCCTTGTAGAATAAAGTTCCTGTTTAATTCCTTAAAACTGACTTGAGGGAAATTTTGGGAAGCTTTCCCATTGGGAAAAATTCCAGCTATTTTTGGTACTTTTGAAATTCTGACCTCATTAAGAAGAATATGCATTCATATAGGCTGCAAAGTAAGATGTCACCAAAAATGCATGTAATTAAAGACCAACAGGGTTACATCAAAAATTTGAAAATTAATCTTAGTTGCACTGCAGGTGTGAAAATCTTGTAATATTTAAGAAATTTCATTGTGGTTTTTGTTTGTTTTTTAAAGCAGACAAGAATTAAAGATTTCAGTAAATAGAATTAAAAAGGAGTTGGTTTGAAACTATCTGTTAGCACACTCAACTATTAAAACTGGTAATTTAAATCAAATTCCAAATTCTGGGGTATTATATTTCATTAGGCTTGCCTTGTTCTTTTTGGTTGGAACTGTATAGCAGCAGAAGGTGAAAGCCATCTGTTTTCATTTCCACCTAACTGTGGGGCAGTATAATTTTCTTTGCAGGAAGGACAGTTAGCTGCATGACTTCTAGTGGCCACATAATTTGGGAAAAAAAATAAAGGTTGGTTTCTGTGATAAAATCTCTGACATAGGAAAGGTAGAATCTTAATCTGATTTGAAATATGATTATTTGTGGCTAGCAATTTAAACTGCTACAGTTTTTACAGAATAAAATGCAAGTTACAAAGTTGCATGAAGAGACTGTCAAGTAACTCTGTTTTTCATTTGACAGTACTTAACAACTGTCATTCCTTATGAGAAGAAAAATGGACCCCCATCTGTTGAAGATCTTCAAACATTAACCAAAAGTGAGCATATGAAATTCCACTGATCCTTTCCTCATTTTTGTATTTCCAGTTATGGTTGCTCAAAGCCAATGAATCCATCCAGTTCTCTCTTCCCCCTTACCCTAGGGCATGTATGTAAAGATGCATGATTTTAACCATACATTTTTGGTCAGTATTTAAATGTACATTTTGTTTTCTGAGCCTTCGTGGTAGGTTTGTTTCCTAGCTGTTCTCTGAAACCCTGAAGGCGAGAAACCTGCATGTATCAGGAAGTAAATGTTCTCAGATTTTGGTGTTGGCTGCTTATCATGCAGTTTGGTCTTAAAGTGCCTGATATGTCCCTGTTTGTTTACATTTGTTGTACTTTATTGAGGTTATTGTAATGACTTTGACAAAGTGGAGTGGATGTCAAGATGCTTAGAACTAGTTCCATAATGATTGCCCTTGATTGCCTTTAAAATAGCCTGCT
>VZTR01033855.1:155603-169617 GCA_013400775.1 Chaetops frenatus | reverse complement strand
CTCATAGTAATATCTCTTTGAGTAGTTGGAACTGCTTCATGGTATTTCTTTTAAGTGTTGAGTTTAATTTATGACTAAATATCTGATTTTTTTTTTTCATACTTTAGTTCTGCATGCCATGAAGGAGGATAGCGAGAAAGTGCCAAGCTTGTTAACAGACTATATTTTAAAGGGTGAGTATGCTTCTTAGTAGGGATTTTATTTGATTCTAAATTAACTTAATGTGTATTTGAAAATAGCGATCCTACAGCATTCATGAATTATGTTGCCTTTCAATCAAACACAGCTCTCATTTAGGTCGTGTTTTGTCCAAGCTTTCTGAGCATACAGTTCATAAATAAAACATGGGGTTTTTTGTTTGTGGTAGTAAAATATAGCAAACTATATATAGCAAACTGCTGAATAACATCAGCAGGACCAAAGAANACTGCCCATGGTAATAATGCATTTTTTATGCAAAGTTCTTACAGCTTCATTTCAACTTTTACCTTCTGATCAACAGTAAAAAGTGTGTGTTTTACTTATACCTTCTTCAGATTTTGCTTTAAAAGTTTTTGTATGAGTCATTTATTTTCCAGTCTCGTTCATTGATTATGATAATAGAATGGCAGACATTGAAAAGCACTATTTGCTTTAGCTTTAAGGAGTTGTTCCAGGTAGTTTCCACATTGTTAAATTATTTTAAAATGTTTTTTGTCTGACTTAATTTTTGCCTAGATCTTGCTAATGCTTATGTTCTTACTTAATTCTTGGCATGTGATACAAGTTTCTTAAGTGTTTAAAGTTTAGCAAATGCATCAAGCTCCCGAGATCTGAACAAAGACCTGTACAGAAGGATGATGGATGCCATTTTTTTTTTTGCCACCAAAATGTTTATAATTTTTCATATGCTGCAAAAGTTTTTCTCTTCTTCTGGTATCATATGTTCCAAGTCTCATCTTTTTTTCAAATATACCGTCTTTTGACTTAACTCATTCCATATGATTTTTTAAGGTTTTTGTATTTCTTACTCACTTACAGTCATTCTCATAGTCTCATCTCACAGATATTTGAAAGTACTTTCAGGTTTAAGTTATAGATGACATACAGTTTGCTGTCACTTCAGAACAGCTGAAAAAAGCCATTCAGTATTCTGGAAGGTCCAACAGACTTCCTGTTGAAAGAGATCTGTTTCTAAGTTTTGTGTAGGGTTGAAGAGCTGCCACATACAATAAGAATGCAGAGATCCTTTCAGTTGATTCCTTTGATTTTTCCACTGTTTACTTACTCTTTCTAAAAATTCTTCCTAGATTAGATGGATGTGTTTACTTGTGAGCTATGTAGGATCATGGTCAAGGTTTTTTTTAGTGGTGATGTAGTTCTGTGAAGCAGAATCTTTGACCCAAGAGGATGAACTGTTGTCAGTAATTAAAACTGTTTGCTCTTCATAATATATCTGGTAGTAGGTGACTGGTTTTAACAGTTCTCTTCACAGTGTCCACTCTATTTTCAGATGTAGCTATCCAGAAGAGCTTTCAGATTACTGGGATATTGAGAAGAAACTGGCAAGTTAGGGAGATGGAGAAATCATTTTTATAAGCAAAGAATGCTTATAAAAGTAAATTACCTGAACATATGAGAGGATAATCTAGGAAGCTTGAACTGAAGTTCCTTCCTACCTCTTGCATGCTCGTTACTTAAAAACCACCAAGGATGTTTTACTAGTGAGATGCAACAATTGCAGAAGCATTGAGTATCTTGGATCAAGCAGCTCACCTTATGCAAACACTGTTATCCTTAAATTGTGAAACACAAATTGTGGGAACATGAGGAGTAATCACTCACATCACTCATAGTGAAAGGAAAAGGCAATTTCCCCTCAGCTACCACTTCCTTAGTGAACAGAACCAAGCCTTTCTTCATTCTGTGTGGGTTTGTGTGCTCAGTGGCAGGCAGTTGTGAGCACAAAGCTAGTGAGCACAGAATTTTACTCTCCCTTTCAGTATAGCCTTAAGTAAGTTTCATATGCTCTGTTGACATTATGTTAAATATTTATAACTCAGGTTAACAGTGTTACCTTGTACTGTAGATTTATTCGGGTGGCACAGGCAAAGTCTTCCAGTTGTAACCTATTTTTCTGCCACTAAAACTTCTGGCCTGAAACTCCTGCAAGGCTTTCATGGCACAAAATACTCCCAGCCACCTGTTTATTGTCTGGACACTATTTTTAAAGCTTGTTAAGAGGAGATTGGTTGAATTCTTTACAACCACTTAGATCAACTTTCAGCTGAGTTTTAATACCTGAAATTCTAACCTATTTCTTAAATTCCAAAATAAAAGGAGTGACCTGCTTTTTGAGGATTCTGCTCTCTTCGCTGTAAAGATTAAAAATGTCTTGGCAAGGTAAAAATCTTTAAGAAGATTTAGGGTTTAAAGTTGTTTTCTGAAAGGAGTTCTGAACCCAGTGGTATAATCCATATGGTATAGTGGTAATTGTATTCATTTTACACTGAATGGATTTTATTGCTTTTTTTAAGCTTTAATCAAGAAGTGAAATTTTGATATGTGTGAATTCTAAACCAAAGGTACTTGGTTCTGTTAAAATCTGTCAAGTACATGTTCCTTTGAGGATCATTTTTTTCCAATCTTACAAAAAAAGCAGACAGAAAATTACATGTTACATTAGGATATGTGTAGCTTTACGGGAAATACAGTTTGGCATCTGACTGTGCAGGGCTAAAACCTTTTTTCAAACTTCATATTCTGTTTTACAGACCAGAAAAAAAAATCTTACAAACACGCTTTTAATTATTTTTTTAAAGCAGCACTGTCTTGGTATTCTGTGGCATGTAAAAAGTCAGGATAATGCAGTCTTACATGGGTGTTACAGCTGCCCACAGAAATAGACTTGCCCAGATATTGGTGGTCACTGTTAAAAAGTTACTTAAATTGTTTGGAAGCAAGAACTGAAGAAGAAATGTCAGGAAAAAGATTGTTGCCAAAGTACTGTTAGCACAATGTAAAGGAACAAGGAGAAGAATGCTCTGAACATGGAAAGGTGAACGGAACTATAAGATTGAGCATAATTGTTAATGTAACAAGAAATCTTACCACATGACTAGTCTTCTGAGGATAGTGAAATAATTTTATATTTTCTCTGAATTCCAGCATGTTTTGTAGAATTCACTATCTTGAATAACTTGAACTAAATGCCACATAATTCTGAAATTTGGATCATGTAGGAAGACACACACATACCCCCTCTGTTTGTGCTGTCTAATACTCACTATCTTCATTTAATAATGCTTGAGTAAAGCTGTTTGGACAAGAGCTGGAACTTGAAGGACAGTTCTGCAGCCAGATCTACTGTTGACCTTCTGTGTTACCGTGGATTATTCTTGCACTTTGTTTTCATAGCCAGCTAATCCTTCTGAAATGGTAGAAGTGGTGTGTGCAAATCCATTGTAATAAAGAAATTAAAAAGAACAACTCAGTGCATTTCATGTTAGGGGAAAAAACACTTACATATGCGTTTCTCAGTAGGATTAGTAGTTTTGAAATTATTTCTCGTGCTTGCTTTCTTTAAAGCATCTTCTTTCTCCAATTTATACTGCCCCCTTGTGTCCTCCAGAATGTTAAAAATACCATCATTTTCCTTGTCATGCCTAAGTCCCTCTTTCCAGGGGTTATTTAGCTCTCCCTTGGATCTTTTCTGTAAGGAATATCTCCTCAAAGGTAAGTATCCCAAAGCCAGACTAAGTAAATACCCTGTGAAGAGTCTGGTACAGTGTAGCAGCTTACCTGCTCCTGTTCACATTGCTCTTATTCCAGCCTAAATTATTTTCAAAGGGATATTTTTTCCCTCTGTGAGGTTCTGTTTGTTTTTACTTTTCAGTGAACATTTCTATCCTGAACTTAACAATACTGAAAGAGAATTAGTGATTTGCTTTGCAAGTGAACTCTAGTTCTTCTCCCACTAGTGTATGAGTCATAATATATTTTACAGATTTTAACTTAAAATAGATGGTAATGTGAAATTAATTGATCAGCATTTGAAATTGCGCTTAAGTTTTTCTGAATGTATTTTAATATATCAGTATTGTTATATTTAATCACTAGGAGTCATGAAGGAGAAGCTGAGATTTGAAAAAGAGTAGGGGAATGAATTTACTGACAGGGAAAGAAATATCAAACCAAGACTGAAATTCTTTATCTTAGAAAGCACACTTCTGGACTGAAGCTGGCAGCTTAGTAAGGTCACAGTATTTAAATGCTGTTTGTACTTATCTTTCTATTGATCTTTTTTGATGGTTGAACAAATACAATGTGGTTTGAAAACACTGTGCTTTTGTCCATTGAGAGACCTAAATGAGCTAAGATTTTGTGCACGAGTTAAGCTGCAAAGCAGATGGAGATGTTTGTGTCATACCTTGTAGCTGCATTGGGTTTAGGTGTTGCAACAGATTAATGAGTACCATATCCTTTGATGAAAATGTGTTTGTATGAACAATGCTCATTGAATTTTTACTTTCTTTTTAAAGCTTTCAGTCTTTCTTCTTGTGTGCATAATGTAATGACTTTCTGCATAATGATTAATTTGCCAAGTACAATAATGCAAATAGTATTTTATATATATTATAAAAATTAGTATTTATATTATTAGTATTGCATAAATATAGTGTAGCTGCATCTGTAATCTTTGCAGTATACAAGTTTAGGTAGCTTTCTGAAGAAAATGTCTCTGTGCAGTTGTTTGTCTCTTCAATCTCACAAATAATAATTGCCAATTTCAATCCCACAAGACCAGAAGCAAGTGTTGTGGGAGTAACAGAAATACTGTAGGGAAGAGCATCTAGGTGGGAGAAGGACTGAAACTGCTGCTTGTATTGAGCTGATGCCTGTTGATTTGAAAAGCCAACATCTCCTTGGGTCTGATGTATTCACCCGCTTGAGCACCCGTACAGGTGCTCCTGTTTCTTTGTGGGCATGAGAACATGGGGGAGGCCTGCTGGGATGGAGTTCACAGTAGGCTTAAAGTAGAAGCTGAGGACAGCATTGTGGGTAGGGAAGTTACCTTGTTTTATTGCTGTATGGCTAGTGAAGACTACCTGACAAAATCTGCTAGAAGCAAGAGTTCCTTAATTTAGCTACTTTCAGAACAAATCAGTGATATATATGAAATGTTAACCAGTGTATACACAGAATTAAGGTATTAGGGTAAGTTGTCTGGTATCACATCTAGAAACATTATTTCAAGATTACTAGTTTTTTACTTCCAGTTTTTACAAAATGTGAAGATTTAGCTTCATGTATAAGGATAATTTTTACGTAACTATTATATAAAATATATAAGTATGTACTTAGAGCTGAAATGGTTGCCTTTGAAATCGAATGTGTTACTACAGTAAACTGTTATAAGATGTATTTATTGCTAAGCTTTGTGTTCTTTTCCAATTGTCCTCAAACAGTAATTGTGACAAAAATAGAGTGCTAAAAATAATATGCTATACATTACTAGTTGCGTGGTGTCTAGTATTGTTTTCTTCTTTTTTCTGAATGTAGATGTCATGAAAGCAGAATAATTGGCCATCTTTCTCCTTGCTATTTCATACCTGATCTTTCAAGTAAAAACTTAAAATACATTTTTTGTTTTAATGAAGCAAGAATTTGTGCCTTGTTCTATTTTTAAATTATGCAGGTATTTCAGATAATGAGAACATTTATTTTCTTGCCTTTGAAGTTCTTGTTTAATTGTTACACCTGACTTCTTTATTTGCTTTTGTGTTGTGCTAGCATTGGTTTGAAAGCTGGATTGCTCTGAGGTTTGTGTCTTATATTGAAACAGGAATGAGAAACACATGAAGGACATGTCTTATCTTCCCACTGTGTGATTCTAGTACATGCACCAGAATTAGAAAGTAGAGTTAGAATCTCAAATTGTCAGTGCATATTTTTAAAATATAACTGCATGCGTCACCTGTTATTTAATGTTCTGTTTTTCTGAGATAACAGTAAAAAGCACTATTTAAGACATGACCTTTAGTTAACTCATTTCTGGGTAATACTAGTTAAAGATAGAGGGTTGTGTCACTTCATTACCTTTTGAGAGAGGCTGAAAACTTAATCGCTAGTTTCAGTTGATTACTAGATTTTACTGTGTTACAAATAGGATAGAATCCAACATTTAAATATTTTAGTATATACGTTACATTTTTATGCAGACCAACTTCACTGGTATTTATCAATGTGTATTTGTGGGTTTTTTTGCAGTTCTGTGTCCTACATGAAGAGGGATGCCTTTCAGAATTAGCCATGCTCCTTTCTGTGATGAGAAACTTTCCTCGGATATAACTCATAGTATTTTTTTCATTTAGCACTATACCTAAAGCAGTATTCATTTACCTCCTCTGTGTGTGTGGATTTTCTGATCCTACAATAAGTCATCTGGGCATGACAACTTATCCAGTTTAACTTAATAGTGCAATGAACTGGAGCAGGGAACAAACATTGTACAGTTTTACTTGCATTGTTCTGACTTTTTAAAGTCTATTTTTACATTGTATAGCATGTAGTAAATCCTCCTGCACATTTTGTTGTTGGAAGGAAAAGTAAATTTTGAATAGTGTAAATAAAATAAGCTTCATTTTAAGGAATCAATATTTTAAAGCATCCTTAACTCCTAAACAAAGATGAAAAAATGATCTTGGTCAGACTTGGAATTTAAGATACAAGTGAGTTCTCAAGGAGACTCCAGAAAGGTGGTTGTGAAAGCTATCAACAGAGCTTTGTAAGTGGTAACTTTGAACTACACAACAGAATTGTTCATAGATGAACAAATCCAGATTTCTTGATTTGACATAAGTAATAGTGTTTTACTTGTATTAACACAAACATCTGACTAATGTAATATTTTATGTTTGATTTTATTTTAATTATTAATGTTCATGTGGCTTAGATATTCTCCCATATTGCTGCTATAATTTTACTGGTTTCAAAAAGTGTTTGATCTAAATGAAAATGCTTCAATATATAAACATTTTAAAATGAAGTATCTTTTTAAAAATACATGTACAGTTTGAAAAACCTGCACCTGGCTTCCAAGTTAGTGTTATATTGAGGTGTTTGTCGTTGCGTATCTCTGAATTTTACTACAAATCTCTCTTGTAAATTGTATGCACTGTCTCCTCTGTACCTGCATTCAAACTGATGAGAATGTATTTTACAAATCCTGTAAGAGAAGTGTACCCCATAATCTCAGTTTCACATACTTGTCACAAGTAATTTGCCAGTCTAAAAGATGAGATTGAAATGTAAGGAGTACAAATTTAAAAAAAAAATAAATAAAACACCCACACTTTTTTCTAGGTTGAATTTCTATTGATTCTTCATCCTTACATATATACTGAATATCTGAAGATGTTGGAATATAAGGTTCTAAAGAGATAAACATGTTTTCTTCAGGTTTTTTCCATCTAAAATCTTCAGGGGTTTTGTTAGTTAAAGAGGAATTTTATCCTGAATACCTTGCACCATCTTTAATGTTCAGCTTTATAATCATCACCAAATACTATTTTGATCAGTAAAACAACATGGTTTGAAAATAGTTCTCATAATGCTTTTTTTTTCCTAAAGGCCTCAATATTTTTGTCTTTTGTGCCTTTTTCAGCTTAAAATTCTTTTTCTCCTCCCTTTCCCCGACTTGATCACCAGTGGATACTTGTCAGCCTGCTCAGGAATAAGTAGATCCTCTCCATAAGTGTGTCATATGTGAAGAAGTTTTTTTGTTGCTTTATTTTAATTCATTTGTGGTTTCTCAAGAAAGAAGGTACCCATTTATTTCTGTAGCTGGTGTATTATAAATTCACTATGGCATGCTTTTTGTATAGAAATTCTTGATGTTGACTATTGATGCCTGGAAATGGGCAAAGTGGGATGACCCTGCTTTAATTTAAAAAAGGTGCACATGTGAAACCCACATCTCAGTGTGAGATTATTCAGAGGTGCTTCAATCTCCTGATGAGGCTTGAAGTGACAAGGTGGAACAAAACAAACAACAACAATTAAGAGTAAAAAAAGGACAACAAAAAAACTTCTGCCAAAGTTTGTGTTACTTGTAACAAATGTTGGATGACTTAAAGTCACAAAATACTAAAAGCAATGAAACTGGAAATACAGACCAGAAACAGCGTTAGTGAGCTAAGCATTTGCTTGGGAATTTCATGCCTCTCATCAGACTTAAAAAGATTTCATTATGAAAAGTACCTGTTTACCATGTATGCATTAAACAACAGCTGCCAAATGTGGCAAGTACTATATGTATACCTATATATGTACATAAAAAAGCAGATCTCAAAACATTTGAATAAAAAGAACTGTGCAAATCTGCTTTTCTGCTGGGTTCTATGTCCTTTGTATTTTCTACTATGCATCCTTTTTTTCCAGATCCGTTATTGAATCTTGCATTCTTTGACAGAGATGGATTTCATTCTTTTTAGTTTCAGGCTGTGACAGTTGTAAATGGCCACCCAAAAACAACTGACAGATACCTTAGCAGAGATTTTGTGAAAATCCACTCCATTTTTGATATGAAGAGTCCTGGAAGTGAGGTTGCTCTAAAATCTTAAAATTTAAGTACTTAATTTACTTTTATCACTTGCTTTATTTGTTTGTTTGTCTTTGTCTAACCTTTTTTCTGTGTTTCAACTATTTTATTTGAACTTTACTTGCTTCATGGATAGAGTTAAAATTTTGAGTCAGGGACTGTCTGGACAGGATGTCAGAGGTAGTCAAGAGTCCTAAAATTACATGATTTTGGTTACGTGAAGAAACTTGAAAACAACATCAGTTCCCTTCTGGTGATAATGATGTAGCTGGACTCTCAGCTGGTGTAGGGAATTGGTGATATAAGAACACCCACTGTTGACTGTTCGAGGTAATTGTAACCTTTAACTTGGAGTAGTACCGTGGCTGTTCACATCATTGTTGATTCCAGAGTGGATTACCTCGGGATTCTTTATGCATGCTTGTCACTTGGAAACCGGAGCTAGACCAGGAATGGCACCCTGCATGCTTGGCAACAGTGTTGATAATCAAGTGTGTATCTGCACAGCACTTTTTTACAGCAGCTGCCTCCTCATTTCTAAAGGGACAGTTTATGGTCTGGGTTTCAGCTGGTGATGGTGCAGAGCCTGTGCAGCAGGAAGCCTGCTTCTCCAGCTCTGGCAGCCACAGGCAGTGGACAGTAGCAGCCTCACTGGCAAAGATTTCTAGTGGAGTGCTCCTTGCTCTGATGGATCCAAACCAGAACCTACTGACTCCTTGTGTCATTCTGCAGTGTATCTGTCTTTTGGGCAATGGTATTATTAGATTCAGATACTAATCCTGATTTTTCAAACTCATGAACCTCCCAAGTTATCCCTGGATATAAAGACATTCTAAAACCACTAAGACTGTTATCCAGTAAAATATGAAATCTCAGAACAGAATGGATCCTGGATTGTGTGAATTTAGTGTTCTGCTTGTGGGCACAGCAGTGTTTATTTTAATCCTAAACAGAAACACTCTAATTGTGATACAGGCAATCTACTTGTTGTAATGCAAAGACAATACCATTTCTTTTCAAGATGTCTACAATTCTGCAGGTAGCAGTGTGCTTGGAGGGTTTTACAGGACCCATCTAATAATGATAGAGAAGTGCTAGTTACCTTCCTTGCAAAGTTTCTGACACCTGATGAGCCAGAAAGAATGTGTTTAAGTGGTTTGTCCTAACTGGTGAAATTAAATGTCTTGTTCCCTTGCCCGCATTCTTTTCACCAGGACCTACCTCTGGAATTCTGGCTGTTTTGTTTGAATGTTTTGGTCAGCAATGGCTGTCTGGATTAACTGATCATGGTTCAGTCTTAATAATAACTCATGAAGAAACTATGGATTGGGAGATCGAGTTACTGATCTTTGTTGCTGCAGGTTTTTTTCTTTTTTTCCCCTTATAATGTAGAAAAGTTGGATAGCAGGGTCATCATCCTAGAGCACATTACACAAGATTGTGTCCAGACAGTTCTGGAATATCCCAGTCAGGGAGACTCCACAACCTCTCTGGGCAATCTGTTCCAGTGCTCAGTCACCCACACAGTGAAAAAGTTCTTCATGTTCAGGTGGAACTTCCTGTGCATGATTTTTTTCCTGATGCCTCCTGTCCTTTGCCTGGCAGCACCGAGCAGAGCCTGGCTCCATCCTCTTGGTACCCTCCCTTCAGATACTCACAGACATTGATGAGGTCCCCTCTCAGTGCCTCTTCTCAAGGCTGAAAAGGCCCAGCTCCCTCTGCCTTTCTTCGTA
Source organism: Chaetops frenatus (assembly GCA_013400775.1). Classification (NCBI taxonomy): domain Eukaryota; kingdom Metazoa; phylum Chordata; class Aves; order Passeriformes; family Picathartidae; genus Chaetops; species Chaetops frenatus. The sequence continues at coordinate 159,303 of VZTR01033855.1, read as the reverse complement.
AGAGAGATGTTCCAGTCCCTCAGTCATCTTTGTTACTCTCCACTGGAGCCACTCCAGGAGCTCCATGTCTCTCTCATCCTGAGGAGCCCAGAACTGGACAGAGCACTCCNTGGTGGGGGGGGGGGGGGCTCTTCCTGTCCCAGTGCAGGACTCTGCACTTCCCTTGGTTGGATTTCAGACAGTTCCTTCCCTGCCCATCTCTCCAACCTGTCGAGGTCCCTCTGAAGGGCAGCACAGCCCTCTGGGGCATTGGCTACTCCTCCCAGCTTTGTGTCATCAGTGAACTTGCTGAGGAGACATCTGCCCCTTCTTCCAGGTCACTGATGAACAAGTTAAACAATACTGGACCCACTACTGTCAATCTGCAAATTCCCTCAGCCATGTTACAGAAAGCTTTCTCCCACCAAGACTAGAACTGGGGACAAGATATGAGAAACACAATCTCAGAAAGCAAAAATCAACTGGTCATTCACTGGTTCATTTATGTCACACACCTCCCCAAGTACACACCCTTAGACCCAGTGTTAGGAACGGTGCTACTCTGTATTGAGTTTGGATACAATCTTAGCAGAGGGATCACCTTATTCGAGCTGTCTGATGGCTTTTCCAATTGAGAACACCAGCACAGTTGCCATCAGAAACGGGGATATCCTTTTATTTATGTCCATTCTGGAACTGGCAGTCTGAAATGGTTAGGGTTGAACTGGGCTAGGGTTAGCACCCCTTCTGGAGTTAAACCACTGAATGCTGCAGTACTTCTCCGGGTAAAAAGGTGACATGAGCCCGTTCTCACCAGATCCTTATTTTCTGCTTTGGAGAGTAATTTGTAGTAGAATCGCTGTAATGGCTCATGGCTTTCTAAGATATGAATAGTACAGGTTACAGACGACTGGCTTTCGCTCTGCAGCATTTAAGGATAATACTGTTTAGTAGCAGTTCCTTCTAGAACGACACCCTTAAAGGGCTCTCCTTAAGTTTTGTCTCAGGCAAGTGTCAGTCTGAAATGCATGTGCCTGCCACAGGATGGCAGCAATCTGTCACCACTGAAGCATATCTCAGTTCAAGTGTTGCATCTCATGTTGAAGCCCAAAGATAAGCTATTCACACGCGATCACTTTGGGAAGGTGATATACGACAAGCACAGGAAAGCCTTTGTGTACACTTATTCACTATTAATTTAAGCCATGGTTTACAAAATTTGTTACAATTTGCGTAGCTACAAAAGCTGGCCCTGGCGTTGACCTCTGAATATTTTCTCATATAGCAGTTAGTATGGGAGTTCATTCTGCAGAGGGTTAAATACTGAGGGTAAGGTAAGTAATCTCTTTTTTTAATGCTCTCCAGTGAGTACATATTTCCTGCCAATATCTGAGGGGTTTTCACCTTTAGGCCTGTGTTTCCTCTTCCTAAGGTCATCTAAACACTACATCACTACAGCGTGATGCCTGTCTGCAATATACCTTCTGTTTCTGTGGAATTTGGGGCCTATTTGAAGACATTCAGTGCCTGGAGACAGACATTACTATTTTCATGTGTATGTACAACTACTTACAGTTAGTTTGCTGTCATCTCTTCTGAAACAATAAATTAATTTTAACATCCAGGCCTCTATAAGTCACTTGTAGTGGTCCCTGGTTGCGTCTGTGGTCAGTGACTTGACCCAGCACTGACTGGTGAAAGCTGAGGGGGGTTTATAACCACTATCATGTAAAGGATCTTGTGAAATTAAATTATTCTTCAAAGGCCTTACTTTGTGAAAGCTGAGCCTTTCTGTTAGAGAATACAGTTTTAAACATCAAAAAGTGCAGAGGCAAAGTAGGATTTGTAGCCAGCAATCTCTCTGCCCTGGCAGACAGTAAATCATGCTGCCTCTAGCCAGGGATCCTCATCTCCCTGTCCAGCACCACAGGAGTGCAGGGCCAGTCTCTCTCACCTCCAAGCCCAATAATGGCTACAAACATGAGCCATGCTAATCCTAATGGTGCTTCTGCAGAGGTGTCTCAGCTGCTCACAGAACCAGAGCTACCCTATGCCTAGGGAGCACTAGAGACTAGAAATTCCTCCAGCATGGCATAAAGCAAGTGATGAGCCAGTCAGCATGGTGGCTGATGTGAAAGGGGGTGTGAGGAAGGCAAGTGACAGAGTGAAAGACCTGGACTTCAGGGGAGTAGACTTGGGCTCCTTCAGGCAGCTTGAGATGGGGTGCTCAGCTTCACTGTGACACAGGTAGCAAAGTAAAAGTGTAAGATGAAGGCAAATCTTAGCTTCACAGTGAGCAACAAAAAAATGCTATGCATTTTGACTGTCCTGCTAATAATTTTCTCATTTGACTAGGTACAGAGAGCCCAGTATGAGAGAAGGCATGGGACTTTCTCAAAGCTGTTAATAGCACTCTGACAGGTAGACTTTCCTGGCTGCTTCTGCTAGTCCACATAGCAATGCATCAACTGCTGTTCCAGAGTAATCCAACAAAAATATGCTTGTTTTTGATGATACTTTTCCTTGCACAGATGATGGAAAGTGCCCTGAGTGTCTTTGCCCAGCTGTTTGATGTCATGTCCCTTTGGAGTCTGAGAAGTCATTTTCAGGGATTTGAAGGAATATAACCTGAGACAGTATAATACTGGGATGACACATTTTTATATCACCAGAGTCAATAATCTGAGGCTGTGCCAGGAATAGTACTGAGAGAAGAAAGACTTGTGCTCCTCTTTACTGCAGAACCCTTTTTCCCATGGTGTGGAAGACATACCCCTTCCAGTGTTGGCTGCATGTAATGGGAGTAAATTGGGGCACATCCACATCTACAGTGACAGAAATCATACTCTTTGGTGATGGATGTGAAGGTGCTTAGAGTCAGAAAACAAAACAACATGTGGGAAGCCCTGAGGGAGGTAGGAAAGGCACAGCTGAGATTTACCATCATTGAAAGTGTCAGACCAGAGGTGGGATCAAGGATCTATTTAACAAAGCATACCTCTTCAACCCTGAGATTCTAGCAGGTGCACATAAGGAGAGGGAACAGCTGAGCTGTTGGCAATATCTGTATGGTCTCATGTGGCACACAGGTTCAGGTTACAGATTTAAAGATTTGGAAGGATAATTGTGAATTAGATGTGTTCAGTCAGAGCTCTCCACTTGCTGTTCCTGCAGTGCCAATGCAGGCTCCTGAGCTGTGTACCTCATCATGAGAATGGCATCAAGAAGCATCTGAAAAGTGATTTCCTCCTGCTGTTCACACAGGTCAGAAGGTTTTTGTTCTTGACTAACAGCTGATTGCAGTCTTTGTATTTATCCATTCTCAGTCTCATGTTGCCATCAGATTTCATTCCTAGAAATCCCAAACAGGGTAGAAAATCTAGTATTTCTGCAGAGAACCATCTTGGCTGCAATGCTGTGAATTACTTCCCTGGGTGTTTTGCTGTGGGGAAAGAAGGGACATCATAGAGAATAGAGGCACAACCTTCTGTCTATGACCAGTTCTATTGTTTTTTGGGTTTGCCTCTGTCACTTACACAGATGTCTTTCAGTCTGACTTTTTCTTGCTCTAAGTGGAAGTGAACGTTCAGTAGTAGTACTGCCACAGTGTGGATAGCTCTATTCACTCCTCTTTCCAGTCAGGATATTAGAGAATTGTTGGGGTTTGGGTGTTCCTCTTTTTTTTGTTTCTCTTCACCTGTGGAATTTTTTCCCCCATCAG
>VZTR01033855.1:27600-155594 GCA_013400775.1 Chaetops frenatus | reverse complement strand
ACTGTCACTGCATCAGAAGTGCCTGCGAGCTAACAGGTTCTCACTGGGTTTCTGCTTCTGTTTGTTGTTACTGCCTTTGTAGCTGTTGTTCCTTTGTTTTATTATAAATACTAGTAAAGAACTGTTATTCCGTTCCCCATATCTTTGCCTGTGAGCCCCTTAATTTCAGAATTACGATAATTCGAAGGGAAAGGGTTTACAATTTTTTTTCATTCCAAGGGAGGTCCCCTGCCTTCCTTAGCAGACACCTGTCCTTCAAACCAGGACAAGAATCAATTCTTGTAGCCTTTTAATGGAAACTCTCAATAGCCTTGAGCTTTACAATTCTTCTGAAGAGATACCATGTAGTAGAAAGCCTTACAAGAAAGCTAATATCCCTCACCTAGTATCAGAAAAGAACCTTAAAACTCCCCACAGGGGCAAGAAAGGCTTAGGTCACTTGCCTGAATTATGGCCAAGCCCTGAGACTGACCAGAATTTTTGGGTTTGCCTGGGCTCTGTGAAAAGCCTTGCCACCCTAAAGGTGCAAAATGCCATTCAAATTTTATCCTTTATTTTTCCAGTTTGCACTGGTAAAGTGACCTGAGAACTGAGAGTATTTTGAAGGCTCACTTCTTGTGTGTCTGTGAACAGGGATGATCTCTTTTTTCCCTCAGCAGATACAGCCTTGGCTGACCTGCTCAAAAGATCATGAGCCAAAGTGGGCAATGTGGTGAAGTGCCCAACTCCTTGGCCATGTCAAGCGGCAGTTTGGATGTAACTCCTCACCTCTTCTGACCTTGCTTGGTAGCACATGCTCTTGCCCAAGTAAACAGCCTGTTTGTTTATACACCAGGCAGACATCCCTGTAAAGCTGATACTGCTTCTTTTGAAGTGCTGAAGAACTTTGCCATTCATTTGAAAGATCAAAGAGACTGTAATTTTCAGGCAAGCCACTCTGAAATGCCTACTGAAGTTGTTTGTTCCTGTTTCTTCTCTAAGAAGTCATCTGCCTCCATCCTTTCCCTAAATTCATCTCAGAACAGAGTCCCTGCAAAGAGCATTGATGTTATAAAACTTTCCAGGGAAAGAAGAGACAGTGGTTCTTCTCGTGCAAGTCTTACATTGTGCTGAATCTATCCCTCCTGTAGAAATACTGCATTCATTCACATGGAAAAGCACTTTGTAGCTCCATATGGTTTTTCAGGGGAAGTTACTGGTACCCATTACCTCTTTTGTCAACCTTTTAATTGCAAGTTGCAGTGTCAATACCATTTTGTTCTAGAAATCAACTTAGAAGTGTGAAATGCTTGGAAGTTTAAAAAAAAACCAGAATAAAATGTTTGTCTTTACATATGTCTTGCATCAATGTTTCCCACGAGCAAGGCTGACATCTTTAGCCTTTCTGTGTAGCACCATGGCATCCTGAAGACTGCTGAGATGATGATATCTCTGTCTTCTGTTAGACTGTTGATCCCAACTTTGTGGTGAATATACAGACAGATAGCCACTATTGCCCTTTTTTAATGTCCCTTTAAGAGAAGAGGCTAGGGAAGTGTATTAGTAATTCTCACTTGGCATTACTATAGGCTGAGAAAGCTTTACCTGAAACCTCTTGTAATCCTTACATCTGAAACTACTTCTCTGTTGCAGGTGGTTGGAACTGGCACATTCCTTCAAATTTGCAGGGAGGAGTAGGCTGATAGAGTGATGGCACACCTGCTTTTTTTCCTTTAGGAAATACTGCTGAGAAGCAGTCAGCTTCAAATAAACCCAGTGAATTGAGAGAATCTACATTCTGGTTTTGTTACAGGTCCTGGGTTTTGGATGGGAAAGAAAATAAATGAGGACTTCAGCTCCATTAAATCCTTATAGAAGGTACTGTAAAGGGAATCAGCCTTTCTCTACACAAAAGCCCAGGAAGAGAGAGTGGGGTGGGCAGTGGTGATGAGGGGAGAGATGGCTGAAGTGCTGCATCAGACACAGGCATCTGCCTGTGCCCTTGTCATCCCATCACCCCCATTCTTTGTCAGACGTGTGTGACTGCATGCAGGCTTTATCCACCTTCAAGGTGAAGCTGGGAGCTCTTGCACCGGGAGTTCAAGAGGCTCAAGCTGTTCCTCACCAGTGCTGGGGCTGAAGCACGGCAGGTGCTGCTGGTGCTGGGGCTCAGGTGTTAGAAAGCCAGTGCTGCCTCTCCTGCTCTGCCCCTGAGGTGCCCTGTATTGGAATCACCAGCTGTGTTCTACCTATAGGGTAACCTATAAGGTATCTATCTTGTTTCCAAAATATTCTTAGGGAAGCCAAAGCCCTGAAATTTGACAGAGGCTTCTGGCATTATGAAATATACAGTTTGTGACGTTTTTCACTTTCTTTCACCTGTGTTGTTGCAGATGAGCATGAGTCTTGTCATTAGTAAATAAAAACTTAATGGAGTCAAAATTTCTTCTGTTAAACCCCACTGCTTATATGGATGTGCATCTCTTTCCTCTCTAATAGAATGGATGTACAATTTGGTTATAAAATATTGTCTATACATAGTCAGTTTATTGGCAGAAATCTGTCTGCTATAAAATGCCAAATTAAATTCTGAGCCAGAATTGAGTCCCTTCACACAACACTTTTATTCTGTGGCATAATGATGTTTCTGTTAAAACTGTTCATGTGAGGAAATAATGTCTGTGATAAAACTTGTGGGGTTTACCATATGCCCTAGATACCTGGGATTTGTGCAGAATTCCTTTGGCAGTCACGCAAAAGAGCCAGTAGGTACATAGTAACAATCCAAACCTCAGTTTGCTTTTCTAGAAATTTCACTCCTGACTTCTTCCCTAAGTTTGGAAGAAACACTGAAGTGTTTTTTCCAAGAATAATGGTCCCACTAACTTTCCGGAATGTGGATGTTAGACTTAGAATCATATATCCTGTTCAACAAGAGAAAAAGGGACCTTTTCCACTGTGTAAGTACAAATACAATGTTTTGGTCTTTTTCACATATTTTTGGTGTATGGAAAAGTACTAGCCTGAAGTAAACTACATCATATAAAGGGAAGGAAATTTCTGTTTTCTTCTTTCTTGGGAGCTCAGACATAAAGACTTGTGAGTATTGATATTTAATGTATGGATCAAAGCCCAGAACATGAGAAGAAATAAAAGGGTAATATTTGATGTTAAGCAACAACACGTAGCAAGTAAGGAAAAGTGTCTTGTTGTCCATAAAACTTTGTAGTCTTGAATTGATTGTGTATTGTTATATAGCTTGCAAGTGATTCTCGAAACACTTGTTCTGTTTTCAAGTGACCTCCTAATAGGTTAGATGCTTTCCAAGCTCTAATCTTGTTTGTGTGAATGACATGCTCGGTATTCTGGAAATGACCATTATCCTTGTGAGTCCATGAGATGTGCAGAAGAATGAACTAGGTATCAGAAGAAAAACATTTTTCCTTTTCAGCATTCTGTGAGGATGCATTCTTTCTGATTTTTGACAGAAACTTACAGGAAGTCCAAAAAGAGTAAGAGCAGAAGAAACCAGCATGTTTAGGACTCCTCTGATGCAGCAGTTTCCTAGACTGGTCATTGTTATGAGCCACTCCTATTACCTGCTCCCACACCTGCTGAAATGCTAATATTAAATATTTCATAGGAGTTTACAGGATGTAGTTTATAATAGCACCTGGCACCTGGAAACAGTTAAGTGGATTCAGCTGACAGAAGCATAACACCAGGTTAAGATTATTTATATTTTCAGTGATTTCCTCCTCCTGTTGTGTATTCTCTTAATCCAGGATTAAATTCTAATTGTGGTTAAATCCTTGGAAAGCTCATCACTTTGAATGAAAGTTTTAGGAAGACAACATACCTGAGGTTTAAATGGGAAGTTTCAGGGTATGAACCTTAATACCCTTTAAATTCTGGATGTTTTGTGCAAGGTAAACACAAATAAGAGTAATGAAGAGAGAAACCTCACAGGATCTGTTCTCAGACGTGATGGGAAAGGCAATGCAATGAAAGCTCAGTGCCCTAGGTTTTGCTCTATTTGATGCTGCCTCATATGAACACGTTAAGATAAAGTCTGTATTGTTTGTAAGTTTGGGTGCTGGAGCTAAGCACGCTCAGCATCATCAAAAGTGATCAAAAAGCATCATCCAGAAGGAAATGCACACTTTTTTCAGAGTGGTCAGAAATAACCTGTGCATAATTTGACACAGGACAAGAAGAGATGGAGTTAAGCAGGAGACTTGCTTTTTCTATAATTTTATATGATGAACAAAACTTTACTGAAGCCAGTGCAGCTCTGTCCAGCCACTGCCTGATGTGTGTAACCTGTAGGCCCACAAATACAGTTATTGCTATTGCTAGTTATAGACCACAGCCTATGTACTGACACTGCAGTATTAAGGCATGTCAGGCTTGCTTTGCCTCAAATTGCCTTAGCCTGCCTGGAACTTTATTTTAGCTGGCTTAGCTGTGACAGCAGTTTATTTCAATTATCAGGTGACTATTTCCTGATTTGATCGTGGGATGGAACCACAATTTTTGTATAGACAAGAGTAGAGAGTAATTTTTTAGTGTAGAGTAAAATATTTAATCCATCATCTTAATATTGCAATGTAAAAGAAAAAAGGCCTGGCCTGGCAACTGAGGGCTGCCTGTGGCAACCCAGGATGAAGGGGAGAGAGAGTACAGACATGAAAAGGATAAGAGAGCATGGGAATGTCAGTTAAGAGCTGTGGACAGCTCAACAGCAAACAAATAAATGCAAACCTTGGACACAGCAAAACTGGTTTATAGGTAGCAGAGGAAATAGATAAGAGGTATACAACATATGTAAGATATTTTTTATACAGGTCATTGAGGCATAATGTGGAATTGCAGACCAAATAAAAAGAACAAGCTATAAAGTAAGAAAGAAAATGTACCAAAAGAAGCCCTGAGCAGACATTAGAAAGAGAAGGAAGAAATCAGCAGTTTCAACACCGTGCTGCTTGGGCACCCCCATCGTGTTCCTTCCAGAAAAAAAAAAAAATTGGAAAAATGATGCTGCCTGTAACCATTTCCTCTTCTGACTGAAGCCAACTACCTGAAGACTCAAGAGAAAGAGTGAAAGGGTAAGTATAACACCAGGGAGAATGGTGGGTGCTAGGAAGTATGCATTGTCTTGAATAGTTATTGAGACTTTTACCCATGTTAGTGTTCTTTATTTATTTTCTTTTGTCATAAATTAAATACATTTGAAATGCTTTATGCACCCCTTTTTCTTCCCCTTTCTACTTCCCTAATTTGCTGAATTTACAATAGCTTGCTTAGTCCCTAGAATGCAGCTTTAAATTTCTCCTGACATTAAAGTCCTGCTGATACATGAAATGCTGGGGGTTTTGTTCTACATTTTCTGCAGAGAGTGATTTCTTCACATGAGTCAGTCACAGATCATTCAGTGCACCTGCCCCTGTTACTGTGCTTCAGAGCCTGGTAAGCAGAAAAACCCCAGTACATTCTACCTTTTTGAACCAACACCTAAGAAATCAAGGATCAGTTTTCATGTTACAAAATATGTACCATTTGGAGATTGCAGGCATATAATCCAAGCCCATATTTGGGGAAAATTGATGCTGTCACTGGGCTCCCCTCCGAACTGGAGCAGGGAAGCACTGCTGCAACACAGAGAGTAGAAGCACCCCAGTGACAGAACACCAGCCAGCCACTCTTTTGAAGTCGGTTTGTTTAAATCTGCTACTGTAATAAGCTCACCAAGGATGACTGGAAGGCTTTTAAAGCCAAAAGCCAAGTTTTACTGTAGCAGGAGCTACAGTAACATTCTTTTAATTTTTTTTTAAAAAAATCAATACAGCTCATGAAGACAGGTTAGAAATAAGAGAGCCCAAATCTTGTACTCCTTTGTGCCACAGAGAGGCTCCTGCCTTTCAACCACTCTATCAGTGGTTGCCAATAGTGGCCCTCCCTCTTAGGAAACTATCACCTCAGAAGCAGGACTTCCCACACTTCATTGAGATCTCTCACAAACTGATTCAGCTGCCCAAAACGTTTTAATTTCCTTTACCATCACCTAACCTACTCAGTGTAAGTTCAGCTCAGAGCAGGGAGCTTAAATAATACAAAGCTTCAGCCACTTAATCTGCACAAAGTATTTTCCATTCTCTTCAATCATCTTCCATCATGTAAGTAGCGTGTATCTGAAGTGGTAAGGTAGCCTGTCTTCATATTAGCATCAATCTAAACAGTCTTCCTTGAAAAATAGTTCATTTCAGAGCATATATTGCAGTGATAAGCACTGACCAAGCATTTTTTTTCTGTCAGGTAGATTTCTAGGTCTCTCACAAGCTACAGAACACAACTCCTCAGAGAAACATTAGCATTCAGGATTGATGAGAACAAGAATAATGTATGAAGCTGGATAGCCTAAAGTTCATTGAAATCATGGCAGAAGCATGGATTTTACAGTATATTCATTAAGTGATGTAGCCATTTTCTTAACTGAGTTTGGCAAATAACCCGACACAGGCAAAGAAATGTGGTTTAGACATTTAACTAAAGAATACATAGAGTGCAGTTGTTTTCATGCTAAAATGTCACAGCAAGGGAACTGTATAGGCTTAAACAGGCATGTTTTGAAATATAAGTGGTCAAGCATGTTTCACATTATGATCACTCTTCAATTTAAAGATTTGAGATGGGGTTTTGTGCTACAAAATTCAACATCGGCAACAAAAGAGCAGATTCAGATCTGGTTCTTACAGATAAGCAATTCCAAATGGCTTGCAGCAGGCACAGTCATTCCCATTTGTCCATCAACATGTTTTAAGCATTACTGATCTGATCTCAGGACTTTTTTTCCTTTTAGTTCAATGTGTGTTAGAAAAGAATCTCTGTAAATACTTTCAACAAATGTGTTTTATTGGAACCAGGGAAAAAATACGTGATCTGAATTTGGAAAAATCTTCTGTCAATTATATAAAATGCATTTTCTGGCTACTTCAATGAAATCCATAGGCACCCAACTCATCATTTTGTGACTGTTCATTGCAAGAGTAAGTGATGTCTTGTTGGATATTGACAGTTTTTTCATTTTGTAGTGAATACTCTAATTAAAAATGTGAAGTAAAACTGAAAATAATTTATCAAAAAGAATCTATGTAGAGATGTTCCTACTAATGTACCATTGGGTTTGCCTTGAAATCCCTCAATTTCTGTAAAATCTCAGAAAATTTTATGCCTTACAGAGAAAAAACTCTATTTTTATTCCACACAAACAATTTTTTATCTGTTTATGGTTTATTTTAACCCATCCTTTCTGAATAGTTTTCCTTTTACCTCCCCCTTTTATGGTCCTTTCCTTTAACCCAGATATGACAAATTATGGAAAAATAGTGCTGTGAGAACTTCCACCAGCTTTCTGATATGATCATTCCTTTGGCAACTCCCCAAATCTCTCTACTCCTTAGGGAAAACAGGTGCTTGTTAGGAACATTCATCATATGTTTTCTGTCACACACATTTTTATTTTTAGGATTTTTCTGGTTTTCTGTATTGGAAAGAGTATACTGGATTCTAACGTAACTAGACTGAGTATCTCAGGCCAGTTAGTGCTGCTGCTGATACTTGCCTTTTTGTACTGGTGTATGTGTCACTTTGAAAGCACTTAGAGAGGCAAATAGGGAGGATTCAAAGGCTCTTGCACGTTTTAGCAGCCCAAATAGAAGGTACTGCTAGCTTATATCTGCTCTAAACTGGCTTTGCCTGCTGCCTCGGAGACCACAGGTTTGTTTGGTATGTTCGTAAAATGGGCTTTATTGCCGTGTTGTGTCCTAATCCGGCCATTTCATTACTCTCTTTAGCCAGGTGTCCCGAGGCATCAGTGGTTCCAGGGGGTTTCCTCTCTCAGTAGCCTTCCGGCAGCAGCGGCCCCGAGCCCGCAGGTGCAGCCGCGAGTGGTGATTTCGGGGCGGCCATGGGATGCAGTGGCCGGGGCCTGGTGGGGCCCTGGGCAGTGTGCGCTCACCGCCAAGGGCTGTGGAGCGCAGTTCGGCGGGACCGGGGTGCCCGTGCGGCTGCTCCCGGCCAGGGCTCGCTGCTCTGCCCCACTGCGGCCTTTCCCCGGCTCGGGCAGGGCTCCGGAGCCGCCGCAGCTCTGTCGCTGCTCGGGTGGGTGCCTGGCCCTGCTGTCCCCGCTGTCCCTGCAGGCAGTCACCGTGGGGACAGGCACGGCTGAGCCGGGGGGAGCAGAGGGGCCGCAGTGTCTGTGACCCTCCCGCGGACCCAGCCTCCCTACGGATTTAGGAAAGGGGTGCTTTAGAGTCCTTTCATACCCAAGTCCATTTTTTCGCATGCCTCCCCTCAGTCACAGCTATGTCAAGCACAGTCATTTCTCTGTACCACCACAGAATTTTAGTTTTCTTGTCCTTTTATAGAACTGCCCATAGCATATGCTGCTCTAATCCTTTCAAAGCACTTTGTGAAGATAGTGAAGGCACTCGGGGATAATCTCTGTGAAACCACTAAATTGGTCGCTACCAGAGCACCGAGAGACATGAAACTAGGCTCCTGTAATCTGCAGAGGGAGCCTTTCTCTCGTTTGGATGCACCGTGACCTGCAGACCCACCAAACAAACCACAGCAGCTTGCAAAGCCTCTGTTCTTCACTGGAGGATGCCACCAGAGGGAGGAAGGAGAAAACTACAAGCTGGTCAAGGTATTAATCACTTTTATTGTGTGAAGACGGAGTGGGAGGAAAACAATCATCAAAAAGAATGCTTAACCATGGATAGCAGTTTACCCAGTTTTTTTTTCCTTTAATACCATAAAGATCTTTTTTATCTTCTTTCTTTCTTCTCACAATTATAACAAGGGATAGGGCTTGGCAGAAGACTTTCTCATTGGAATGTAAAGTTCAAGTGTCCATGGAGCTGTGGTATTTCTGTGAAGCCAGAGGAAACTCACAGCTGGGAAAAATCAAAATTCAAGTTCATGATATCAAGGCAAATAATGTAATTTGCCCTTTATTGGGGCAGAAAGGTAATAATTATCATTGTTACTTATTACCATTTAAAGTGCTTATGCCTAAAGAGGTCACATTTATGTAAATAATAGAGTTTCCTTGCATGAAAAACACTCTCTGCCAGTTGCCTCTCTCCCTGTTTAATCAAAGTAGGGAGCACTAGCACTAGTGTGATAGCAGATGCCAAATTCAGACTTGGAAGCCCAGACCTGTGTCAAATGCCATGGAAAAACTGCTTATGCACAAAGGGAAGTATTTAGCAAGCATGCTCTGCCACCTCAGCACTGCCTGTGGTGTAGGAGATCAATACAACCCATGCTTGCTGTCAGGGTGGATTCCTGCAAGGGGGGAAACAACCCCCTGTTCCAGGATACCAGGTCCTGGCTGCACAGTGGGAGAGACCTGCACAGTGTCAGATGTGCCTCATTGCAGGGGGAAACTCTTGGGGAGCTATTCTCTTCCCTCTCACTAAGCTGAGGAATCTTGCCCAGACTTTTCCCACAAATGGCTGTTGGGTGGCTGTTTCATTTCCAGTGAGAGTAGAGGGAGCATGGACCAGGTTTCTGCCCAATGTAAAGTGCTATCCTTTTGTCCTCTTGGTAGTTGATAAAATACACTCCAGTGAAGACATGAGCACCCATGGACAGAGATTTTGTGATGGATTCTATGCTGAGGACGTCTTCTCTGACCCAAGTTCCTTGTCCTGAAGGTAGGTGATATTGCTGTGCTTTGTTGTGGGCCTTCTTGAGAGTTTGTGGATGTACATAGGCACTGTCTTCAGCAAGAACCCCACCCCTACCCTCCATCTGAACAGCAATCCTGTTCACTCACAGGCAGATAACCAGCAGGAAATGGCTGCTGCAGCTCACTGCTGAAAATGTGTGATTGTGCACATGGTCCCTGGGAAAGCTGATGCACATCCAGGGCTTTGCTGGGGGCCCAGGTACTTAAATGGCAGCCTCAGAGAGCAGCAGCACAGCAGAGAAAAGGCCTCGTGTGCCGGGCATGCCAGACAGCCTTGTGAGGGATGCACTCCTGGTCAAGAGAGGGTGGGATGGGAATGTTGGGGCCAACCTGGAACAGTTGCAGAAGCGCAGCAATGAAGCCCTTTGTACCTAAAGAGCACTGCTAGGGCCATTTTTAATCACTGAGCTGATAAATCCCTGGTCACTCCACCACAGTCTGCCAAGCAGTGAGCTTTAGGAGGCTTGTCAGGGTTCAATTCCAGCTGTCTATTGATAGGTCTCTCTAAGAGTCACGAGGTGGGCTGTGGCAAAGTGGCTGAGAAAATCAGGCCACTTGGCTGCAGAAATGTGATCTGTAGGGGCTGCCAGACCCATCCTGCAGACGTTAGGTCACAGAAAGAGAGAGCAGCAGTCCAGTGCCTAGTACGAGAGCAAGAAGCTGGGGACCAGTCAAGCCTGCGACCCTTGCAAGGCACTTCACTGAAGTGAGTGTGTGGGTCACTGTCCTCACCTCTAGCAGGAAGGTGAGAGCCTTCTCTCTTTCATCACAATGTGGCTGTGTCTCCCTCCTCACCGAAAAGGGTTACTCTCCCCTTTAATTTTTGTCACATTACCATTATTCTCCTCCCGTGGGGTGACACTTCCATACAAACACAGGGAAAGCTTGAGGGGAGCAGTCAGTCCACTCCAGGAAGGACAAATTCAGCCTGTGGACAATGAGCTTCACAGTGAGGTGCTCACCTTCCTCCAGCTGGGGGCCACCACTGGGCCCAGTTTGCTGCCCAGGGTGAGAAGGGACAAGCCAGTGCCAGACGGGCACAGGGACTTCAGTGCAGGGAGAATGTGTTGCTCACCAGGAAAACTTTGCTGCTCCAGATGAATCAACTCAGACTCAAATATTTTAGTTATGACTACAACCTGGTTGTAGTTGAGAGGCCACATCTAAACTACAATCACTGATACCTCAGAAAAGACTAGAAGTATTCCTGGCTGACTCAAATCCCATGCACTTCAACAAAACAAGACCTCATTTTTCAATAGTATGGGAAAAATCCCACATCATACTTGGAGCTTACTCCGAGATTGAAAGGTGCTTAGCAATCTAAAAGTATCCAAAGTACTTACATTTTTTTTCAACCTGTACTGGAAATTACCTTCCCCCTTTTTTTTTTTTTTTTTTTAAATTAACAACTATCCTGCTGGTAAAGTAACTTTGTAGATGACTTTTTCTGCTATGTTAAAGTCACATTGTCAGGTGGTGACACCTCCCTGGGTTTTTCTTCACTGTGTCTTTTGTTTCTTTGTTTTTGTGTGTGTGTGAGATTTTTCCTGAATTTTATTTGAACTAAAATTCCACTCATCTTCAGTGGAGAAAAAAAGATGAAAGTACAGCTATGCATGCAACACTTCAGTATGGTGTGGGTGTGCCTGTGAGCCTGTAGGTTATGTGGTATCACCTTCTTTTAAAGGAAGTGGTCTTTTGTCAGATACACACTCTTCAGTAAAGATTTTTGCACATAGCAGTAGTAAGGGTACAAGGAAATCTGCAGTCTTTTGCTGGCCACAGGTTCACAGGCTGTATTAATAGATAGGATTAGTGAAGAAGAATAGGTCAGAAGGCTGCAAAGCTCCTGTCCCTTGAGATTTTCTTCTTTAGATCATTAGTCTTATTGAGAGCTCTCTTGAATACAGGGAGCAGAAACTGAGGAAAAGGCTGGAACTGTTTTATTCAGCAGGACATTCTGGGGAAGGGGGATTTCTGCTTCATAAGCTCCACTGAAAATGTCTGTCCAGTTTTCTGCACAGGCACCCTGGCGGAACAACAACATCAGTTTTCTGACCAGAGAGGCAGCTGTAACAGAGCAAGGAGAGAAGATCATAGGTTTCTACCTGTTGGCTTTAGGTAAGTATTTGGCTTGGGTGTGAAAGGAAACTCTTAAGTAGATGTTATTATCAAATTCAAAGTGATTAATTTGGGTTTTATCCCTAATGGAACAGGATGGTAGAAAATGTAATTTTCTTTTCAGCAATTGCAAGATCAGAGAGGTACAGCTTGCTCTTGTTAAAAAGAGATTTATTATCAATGCAGAACTTGAGGAAAAAATAAATAGTCAAGCCTGTAAGCTTTCAACTAATGTTCACTAATGTTAACTAAGCTTAATATGTGGGAAGATAAAAAAATTACTTTATCAGAAGTACATGATAATTCTGTGTCTTCTTGTGTGTTAATAGCACTGAATAAATATTCTCTGATTTTCAGAGTTGTAGGTGTTGATGGTCAGTTGGCATCCTATAATTATCTTCTGCAGAGATACAAAATACAGTTTTGTGGTTCTTAATTTTATTTGTATTGTTCTTGCTTTAAGTGCTGGATGCATATAGAAATAGACTTCTTCAAATGTGTTAGCAGTCACAATACCAAGTGTTTCTTTTTGTTCTGGTGGAAGACAGCTATTGTAAATGTATAACAGGCATTTGAAAATGGCACTCAGTGTGAATGCACTCTGATAATTTTGTTTTATTTGTTTAAATATTACTTATTTTGGGCAGATTTATTGCCTAACACTATGGAAAGGAAAGGAAACTGAAATTTCAAAGAGTGCAAGCATGCTAGGCAATAAAAAATTTCAACCATAAAACCTCACAGGAAAGTAGAAGAAAATTTAGTTTTTATTAAATCTGGTCTTCCAAACAGCATGTAAAAAAATGTTTCTGTTTTTAAATTACTGGCCTAACAGATTTTTTTTTTATTCCAAGCTCATTACATGTTTCAAATAATTTATTAGCCCTCTGCTTAAACTTGACACAGGCCTGTGGAAGTTAAAATGTAAAATGCTAAGTATTTTAATATGTTTACATAAAACTTTCCTAATTTTATCTATAGGAACTAGGGAAAGTTGTGCTTAGAACAAAAACAGGAGATTCTCTTAGAAGTATGTATGGCTTCTATCTTAGGAAAGTAGTTGTAAGGTAAATCAGAGGTATTCCAATTTATTCCCACTCTGTTCACCTCTGTGTACCCCCTTATGAATGGCTGGGAAATGTCTGCACCATCAGCTAAAGAATTAAGCAGTTGCACTTAAGACTAGAAAGAACATCTTAGGTCAACAAGGCCAGTCCCCTGCTGAGACAATGTATAATCTCATTTACACAGCTATCGTGCTCCCTCATATAACTGGCTAGGGGTTTTTTTGGTTTTTTTTTTTGTGTTGTTATCACTCTTCCAATTGAAAGCATATTCCTGATTTTTTTTCTGTTTTGGATAGGAGCCTTCACCTAAATTCTTAGCTAAAGTGATCACAACAACTTTATACATCTTTTGGTCACTCCTTTTAATGGAAATAATTTTTTTCCCTGCAAATGACATCTTATGGCCAATCTATGTTCCTGAAGGATCAATTGTACCTTGAGGTCAACCTCTGTATTCCTATATTAAGCAGCTGAGGGAATTTTATTTTGTTGGTTGATTGACTGTGGGGTAGGGAGTAATTATATTTATTTATCTCCTGTCATAATATCTTTTCCCCTGTCATCCCAGCAGCCTTGCAGCCAGGACTGAATACAGCATCCAAGCAAGGTCTTGCCATCACTATGCACATTCATGTTTACACTCATGCAACTCCACTGATCCCTCCAAGCTTTGCCTTTACATCACACTGGTGGTTCAAACTTCTTCCAGCAATTCTTCTCTGCTGCTTCCTGATAGTGACCTCGCATCTTCTAAAAAATATCAAGTTACCTGAGCCCTTAGGCTGTTGAGGTTTGATTTCTCCAGATCCTTCTGCCAAGCTTACAAGTGCTTGGAATGTCATAGCTGCTGTTCTTAAAACTTACCTCTGGATTCAAAACTCAAGTTGCATTTCTTGCAGAGTATGTACAACCACCAGCAGCACTACTCCAATTTAGTAGTGTACTACTGTAGTGTAGGTCTGGCTAAAATTGCTGGATGTAAGTATACCTTTTTGAAATTACAACTTTTGAAAAAAAAAATCTGTTAGTCATCAGGAAAGTCCTAATTTCTTTTCTCCTCCAAGGTCTACTGTTGCACTTCTGCAAGTGCCAGCCACAGCAATTTGTGGTTATTAGTTTTATGTACACCAAACACTTTTTCAATCCAGGGAGCTGTGATGTGGCGGAACAAGCAGTCTGTCACACAGACACCCTCTTTCCCTTCTGGCAGCAGAGAAAAAAGACCAGGACATGCACTAGCTTCCTATACCTCTGTTGCTTTAGGGGTCTGGCAAGAGAATCTACATTTGCAGGAGTCTATGGATACTTCCTTACAAAAAGCCCCAAAGGTGTTCATATTTGATACTCTTGGGGTTTTGATGCCTTGGAAAATGGCTCCAGTGATTACACTTCTGTAGTTACAGTAAGTGTTTTCTTCTCTTTTGAATGTAAGTATGGCAGTGCAGCTTCTTGCAAATTCTGATGGACTTTTCCAAAACCAAAGAGATGTATGTGATTGGTGTTAGCATTTATCCAGAAGGTGGGGTTCCTCTGAATATCCTCACCTTCACAGGACAAAGTCCTAAAAACCTGACTATCTTTGGCCAAGTCTTCCCAGAGTCACACATCTTGGCAGAGGACATGTTTATCCAAGAACCATGATCTAACACCTTTTGCTGAGATAAGGCCTCTGTGTGTCCCCCCCTGGAAATTCTCATAGGTCACAGGGAGGACAGCTGCCATTTGTGACAGAAGGACACTGATACACATGTTGTATGTGCTACAGCAGCCAGACAGTTTTGGATCCAGCTGAGGGGTCCTCAGCACCCTGCATGGAAGCCTGAGAGCAGTGGTGTCTCACACCCACGTCACGAGCAAACCAGCATGAAGTGCGTGGGGCATTTTGCAGATACTGGTGGATCTTGAGGTCACTGCACTGCTTCTTGACACCAAGGTCACTGTTCCATCATTCTCCTTCATAATGCTTTGCCCAGGGGACCAGCAAAGTGGGGTGGAAAGTGCAGTGCCCATCTGACAGCAGTGATCCGTTCTTAGAGGGACTGTCTGCAAGTGATAGCAGCCTCTGTGTTACCCTGCTCTGGGTCACCTGCGTCAGCATCCTCTTTCTGAACGCAGACCTGTGCTCCCATCCTTCCCTTCAATGAGCTCAGAACCGTCTCTATCAGACAGGTGAAAGCTTGTCCTGCTGATAGGATTGCATCTGACCCCTTTTTGCCTCTGCCAGAAGTGGTGCAGTACTGTGGAAAATCCTTGTAGGAGTTTAAACACATATGCAATTTAAAAGCACTGCCCACTGCTGCTGGCTGCTAGACATGGGGAAAAATATAAAGCAATTTTTTCTTCATAACTATTAACTGGAATTCTTGAGTTTTTTCTTTATTTATACACAGTCTCTGTTTGTTTCCCCTAGTTTCATATTTAACTGGGGCTGTTAGAGTAAATACAAGGAATAAAAGGAAATTTTTAGTCAGTAGGAGAGAGTACTTGTTAGAGAACAAATTCTGACTTTTCCTGAATACTTCCATCAGAAAGGCATGCTGAGTGCATTACAAGTCCCATCAGAAAAGACCACAAGATCCAAATATGTCTTTAAAAGGCACACGAATGGCAATAGTAAACTGTTACTTGACAAGTGACAGAATGAGTGTTATTTTGGGATTTTGTTTGACAGATAAGTCTGAGGAGGTGGGAAAGGAAACAAGCTATTCACAGAACATTCATCCCCAAAATGATTGCATTTATTGAACAAATAATCTGTCCCTGCTTTGTCAAGTCTAAAGCAAGATGACTCTTCTCCTTCCTGCCAGAACTGGCAATATGCCCTGGACAGGATATTGTGTGTGCATAATTGGCAGTGAAGACTGAAAACTGAGCAGGGTCACTTCACACTTGCAACAGTTAATGACAGCTTTGCAAATTATCTGGATTTTATCACTTTTCTAATTAAAGTTTTCTAGGCAGAAAATCTTTTGCAGCAAACCTCTTCTGATAGGCATTTATGCTTGTGTATATGTAGTTGTGCAAGTAACTGATTTCATTCATGCCTGCTCTGTATTAAGATGCTCAATCCAGTTTCTGTCCTAGAGAGAGGTTATTTGCTGAGAGAAGAGCCTAGTTTGTCTTGTGACACTGAGCATCACCTTTTGCTCTCATTTCTTGAATTCTTTCACTTAAGGCTTCATATATGTTTTAAACTGCATATGGCTTAGTTGTAACATCCATTTTTCTATTTCGGTCTTGACATGTTTTACAAGTAAAGGCCATGCAACAATGTCTAGTAAGAGCTAGTCTAAGTAGAAAGCATAATAACCTATTTTGGCTGGGTAAAGGTGAAGTAGTTTACTGGAAATGTGGATGACCAGCTCAGAGCTATCAATTCACTTGTGCCAAATTTAGTTTCTCAGAAACAATGTTAACAATGAAACTGCATGCAGCCTCAGATGCTTATTGCTTGTTCAAAGACCATTTCAGGTACATGAGAGAAAATAGGACATGTCTTAGTGCACAGATTTAAGTGATTTGACAGAAATCTTTGTAAAATTATAATTTTCAATATTCTTAGAGTTAAACAATCCCAGTGATCCCAGTTGCTTTTAGCACAGAGTTTCAGCCTCCTTAGTCACTCTTTCTGCCTACTCTTCTGGTGCTTTCTCTGCAAAGGCTGATGGGCATCACACTGACAGGAGTTTGTGAACAGGGTTTCAGCTCCTGACTGTCACCAGCTTGCTTGGCAGCTCTTCTGTACCTCCCCAAGAAACCATGGATAACAGCACCAGACTTCCTTGTGGAGTGCTTTTAACATCTGTGGATTAAAATGCTCTCTTACGGAGTGTTATTCCAGGAGAAGGATTACTACTGAATTATATAGAGGCAATACAACATTTTTAATATTGCTATCCATTCTATTCCTCCTACCTCACAATGTTTGCAAAACTACTTCTTTATTTGCATATCATTTGTGTATTTTGCCAGTTCAGAAAATCCAGCATCTCTCTGATGAATAACTCATGTGCTTAAGGGAAAAATGTGGTGATCCCTCTCAGAACCTTATGCGGGGTGGGAGTGCTCAGTTTCCACATAGGTACTATTATTTTTTCTATCTTGCCACATTTTGACATCTGTTGAAATCTGTCTTTTTTCACCCGGATTACCCTAGTATGCTGAGCTTGGATTCAGGGGTTGGTTTGGGTTTTTGTTCTGCATACTCCTACCAATGAATATTAGTGGCACCTTGCAAAAGATGGAACAAGTTCTCTCAGTTGTTTCTTTTTTGTCTCCTGTTTTATTGAGATGACTTCTGGTAACATGGAGGCACTTCAAAGTTCAGAGATTTCTTTCTGGGCTCTTGATGTCCCTCTGATATCCTGAGGCACACACAGCCTGCAATGCAGTTGAGGAGATCTCTGCCCTCACTGAGAGTGTCAGAGCTATTGCTGTGCTTGCATTGCATTTTTAACCTTCTCCCCTGTTATGCTGTCATAACTTGGGGAGGGAGAAGGGTTGTGTGGTTTGAGACATTCTTTTAGTTGGGGTGATTTCCTGTTTTGGGTTGGTTTGTTTGGGGTTTTTAAAGTCAGTCAGTCAACAACAACCCAGAGTAGCCCATGAATCTGATGGCACAGAGATCCAGTGTCCCATAGTCACAACTCCAGTTGACAGCACTTTTATGTGACCACTGATTTTGTTACTGCATGGTTTACTAAGGATTTATTTTCTTCAGTTTATTTATTTATTTTTTTTTTAATCGAACTAATATGGTCTACTACTCCAACAGACCATTTTAGGGACTGGATATGCCAGTGCAGGTTCTTCACTGCTTTTTTTAAAAGGACTGTGCCTGCCTGCTGAAATCATACTGAAATAATACTCACTCTGTAATCTTATCTCCTTCAATGTTTCCAGCATCTCCAACCTCAGCTTGTGTGAATGTAGTTCCAAAAAATTATCAGAAGTACTGTCTCTCTCACCTCTCATTGCTCTAAAATGTGCAGTGTTGTTTGATGTGATGTTTTGCTCCACTTCTTTCTTAAGACAATTTGACTGAAAACTCCCTTACCCTCCAGGCTAGGGGGAATTTGCTCTGTATATTCCCAGGAAGGGCAGGAGTCTGACACTGTGAGGGGTAGCCTTCCTATCCATTACACTGCATTGGCAAAATTTTACTATTTGCAAAGGAGGTGCCATTTTATTTTGTCCGCCATTTTAGCACTATGTCTTCATACAGAGAGGGAAAAATATTTCATAGCTACTGCCTAGACAACTGTCTTATCTTAAAGAGGGTAGAACCAACATAGCCAGCACAACTCCCATGTTTGCATTGCAGGCTATCCTCATTCACTCCCAAAGCCTTCCTCCCCCAGTGCACTGATCTGCCTATTTGTAAAACCTAGATTCATAAAAAATCAGAAATCCCTGAGTTAAAGTGCATGCAGTTGTTCAAAACTAGACTTGATTAAGAAACATTGTCACCTAGTGGCCAGAACAAGATATATTTATTATTGCTGATCTTATAACAAGGTATGTATAGAATGTATGTGTGCATCTCAGTGTATCATTGAACCAGTGGCTGTTTGTGGTCAATACTGTGTGCTGACATTTCAGCTCTTCCCAGTTCAAATACTCTTCAGTAAACCATGCGCATTTACTAAACAAGCCAGAGCAGCAGCAGCTTGGCAATGCTGCAAGGAGAAACTATTAAAAGTAAATAGCTCCACAGAAGAAGCAGTTCATAGAACCATATAGGGACTGTCCCACCAGCCACCTCCCTCCCACTCCAAAGTACCCAGAGCACCTCACCAGGAGGTATCTGCCCAATCTCTTTCTTTACAAAGTGCCTTGCTCTTTGGCATTTCAGCTCCTGATACTCCCACATGGTCAGGAGACTGAGAGGCAATTTCCTCCCCTCCCTTCCTAGCCATGTCAGCCTGGCAGTGGAGTGCTGGGTTCTTGACATATGAAGTGGCACTTCTTGAAGGAAGGCAGCTGCACTCTTGCTGCAACATTAAACTTATCAGCCATCTTTCCTCTCACAGACTCCTCTGAATATCCAGAGGTGCTGTGCATTGGCATCACGTGACATCCC
Organism: Chaetops frenatus; assembly: GCA_013400775.1. NCBI lineage: Eukaryota > Metazoa > Chordata > Aves > Passeriformes > Picathartidae > Chaetops > Chaetops frenatus. Next base: position 136,585 of record VZTR01033855.1, on the reverse strand, counting down.
TCTTTATTGTGTGTGTTCATCTCTTGCTGGGTCTGTATACCACAGCCCTGCTCTGGGGTATCCACTGCTTGTGCCTGGACAGAGGGCTGGGGGTCATCTCTTTCTCCCTTCCCTGGTAATAGTGTACCCTGGCATAAGCCACCAGGTGTTGCATTCCTTATCCTGTCGTAGGCAGGAGACACTCAAAAGAGGTCATGTCTTGCTCTGCCTTGCCAAGGTAAAGTGAGGCCACCAATGTCACAAGTGGCAGAGCTGGTTTGTGGGATAGAGGCAGGAGCCAGTAGGGAGCCTGGTGCTGCCTGACCTGCTGGTCAGCCCTCCACCCCCTTAACTGCCTAAGCCACATTTTCAACACTGAACCTGACATTTAACAATAAACTTTCTGTTAAAAGTCATTCATCTGTACACATCTACATCATTTCAAAATGTGGGATGCCAGCTACCAGGGTCTTGCACTGATGGGCGGAGCAATAGCTGTGGACATTCGGAAACTCTAGGTCTCTCCAGCAGAGTCTGACTTTCACCAGCTTTACAGTCATTTCCCTTGAGTTTTCCTCATCTATTTAGATATATGTCAGGCATCTCTGTTCCTGGAGACCATGAGAGAACACAACTTTTTGTAAAAATAAATAAAAAGAGATTTTTATGTTCTATTCCAAACATTCTCTTTGTATGGATTATTGTGTGCATTACTGAAAAATATTCCCATCTGGGACAGACTTTGCTGCAAGGAGATCCTAGACTGTTCTAAGAGACGAAACCCAGTTGTATTAGCTTCACTTCTCTAGAGAGGACTGATAAAGCACCTCTCTGGCTAAGTGCATGAACTTTCTGTATCCATTATTGTATATGAGGTACCTAAATAGCTGCAGATTTTGGCAGGTTGTTTGTAGTCTCTGGTCCTCTCTACCAATCTTTCTTCTTTGCTATTTTTCTCAGGTGTAACACTTTCTGAGTTTCATCTATACACTTGAAGGAAAAAGCTTTATAGAAAATATCCACTTTAGGCCCTTAAATGGTACATCCTCAGTAGACATAGCAGCAGCTCCTTCTGTTTGTTCTGTTTCATTCCTCCACTCAATTACTCACTTACTTCTACATCTGGATTGTACCCAGCTGCTCAAAAAGGTTTCATGCATAGTTTTCTAGTGGATAATCTGTTTTAATATGCTTCTAATGGAACAAAACAGAATTTTAGAATATATGTCTTACATTTACACACTCAACAGCTTCTTTCTTTATTTTCTTTTTGATTTCATAGAATCATAGAATGGACTGAGTTGGGAGGGACCTTAAAGATCATCTAGTTCCACAGATTTAATTTTTTTTCCAGGTTGGTTGTCTTGGTTTGGAAACAGCATTGTGATTTTTGTCCTGTATAAACAAAGACATCTTCTGCAGCCTACCGACTACCTCACATTTAACTTGGCGGTGTCAGATGCCAGCATCTCCGTGTTTGGTTATTCACGGGGCATCATTGAAATCTTCAATGTCTTCAGAGATGATGGATTCATTATCACATCAATATGGACTTGCCAGGTAAGACTGGATTATACTTAATTAGACAAAAGAGATGTAGCTATTTCTGAGGGTGTGCTGTATATAAATAACCAGACAGCACCAAAAGAATGAAAGGAAGTAGCCACTAACATTTCTAAAGTACAATGTTCTCTTTTGATACACCTATAAATCTATGCATTTGATCGGTGCTTCACTAATTTTCAGTGGGTTTCTTATCTGTGTATTTGCAATAGTTCTTACTAGTTTGGGATTTTTTTTTGCTTCATGTCAGAGCTCACACTCGTGGAAAATCAAGGCATAGGCTGTGCTTGTCTTCAGCTCACCTGAAGCCAACCTGGTTGTTTCTTTAAGCCAAATGTTAAAGTGCTAATGTTGACTCCTGCTTGACAAGGCATGTAGAGCAAAGCCTCCACTCAGCATTTGGGCATATCCAAACATTATAGCATGCAACTTTTTGCACTCACTTGTAACTCTTCAATCACATTCCTAAACTCTTGGTTGATTAATTCCCTATGGTAGAATGAGTGATTTAACTTTGTGGCAGAGCCATCCCTGATCTTGGAGGCAGCTCTTTTTTGGAGCACTCAGAACAAGTTGTTATTGTTAATTCTTAAACATACCTGTGTGGACAGAATATAAATGCACCCTATGGACAGATAGGCACAAAGCTGGTTCCCTGGTGCTTTCAGCAACATCTGTGAGAAAGATTATACTCTGTTTCATCAGGGAATCAAAAATCTGAAAATGACAGGATAGCCTACGGCAAGGTGTAAGAAAGATCATGATGAAGGAAAAACGAGAGAGAAATAATCCTCTTTTCTTGAAGGTTTGTTTTTTGGTTTTTGGGGGTTTTTTTAAGAGGATGTTGAGCTATTGTGCAACATAGATGAAAGAACATTTACAGGTCATGTCCTCTCCTTTTTGGTAAAAAGGCTCTGTTTATGCAGAGAGGGATGCTTCCTGTAGGAGACTGATTAACCTAGGAGCTGTAGCTTGATCTAAAAAATTATTATTTTATTGTTTGAAATGTATCTCTATAGTCATCTGGCAGAAAATAATTTATCAAAATGAAGCTAATTATTTCCTCAGGAAAATCGCAATCTTTCTAGTGAGATCACCTTTAGTTGCAATCTAAGGTCCATTGAGCAGAAACTTTGAATTTTTTTTTAATGGAAAACTTTGAAGTCATCAGATAAATAAACACATACCTGAAAACTGTAAAATTCACACCCATACTCTGAATTCAACAGACCAGTATTTTCCTCCTCTTTCAAGGAAGTTTGGAACTATGACTGAGAAAGAAAAGGTAAAATCTGCATCTCAAGGTTTAGTTCTAGCTTTGCCGCAGATTTCATGTGTAAGACAGGGTAAGTCATTCCGTGTGAAATCTTGACCAGAGATCAGTGGTGTAACTCAATGCTTACAACTCACAAGGTTGAAAGAGGTAACATCAAATGACCTTTCTGCATCCCTACTGTGGCTCCTTTTTGTTTGGCTGTAAAAATCAGCAGAGAGAGGAACTGGTGAGACGTGGCACACTGTGTCTCTGCAGCTTGGTTTGCATGGGAGCTTCTCTCAGTAGCCTTACAGATTTCTTTCATGATGCTTCTGCCTGGGAATCCCTCTTTGGCTGACTCGAACCTATTAAGTCTTGTTATGATGATCTGATTTTTTTTTTAAGATTTGAAAACACTGGGATAGAGGGGCTACTTGAACTTTGCGAGATGGAAGTGTGCTTAATCTTGCTGTGCTTGAACTGCCTTTTCAAGGGGAGAAGTGGTCCATAACATTTTTAGGGTACCCACATAGTTTGTTGGTCAGGGTGTATTAAGTAATTGGGTTTGGATCTTCTTGTTTTAAGCGGTATTAATTTGCAATATTTGGATATCAAGCGAAGTTTTAAGTTACTGGGATCCAAAGATTTTGTGCAGGACACTAATAATTCATTGGCTTTTCTTAACACTGATTTGCAAAAATTTCTGCTCTGGTAGTCCTCTGTAGGCTCTAAAGGGTAACATTAACCATTCAAAATATGAATTCGTACTGTTACTAATGCTAATTAAAAATTAATGGCAATCTGGAAAAGTCAATTTGTACTTTGAATTAAGTTTGGATCTGTTGTAGCTCATTGAGTGGTCAAGCTGGTTATGGCTTGTTTAGGGAACATCATATAGGATTCCTGTTTCCATTGAGATTTTGCTCTGCCCTGGGGAACCCCAAAAACATGTTTAAACCCTGACATCCATCTTCTTGATTAATAAACTTGACAAAACAGAAGCCAGTAATGAAAAAACAGGTTATGGAAATAGAGCGACTGGATTTTAACAATAATGTTGTTCGGAAACAGCAGTAAGCTTCTGTGCATAAAAAAGATGTGAAAACTTCCATATATGTGTGGACAGCCAGCACAAAGGTAATTCTGAAAATGTTTAATGTTGAACAGCAATAGTGTTTTCATTGCTGTAGTCTGAATTTGTAGTCTTAGAAGAAGGGGTCTCACATGTCGAACATGAGTGAGGACTTCTGTGCCATGAAAGTAAAGCCCATGCTTTCTGTCAGGACCTGCTGAAGTTGATGTCTCTTGCTCCCCTCATGCAGTCAGGCTCCTCTGCAAGTAGCTGGGGTGGCACTTTGCATACTTGAGCATGGCTCTTTCCTTAGCATGGTCCATGTGTTTTCCCTTACTGGGTTTGTTTTGCTGAGTCCAGAGAATGGCCTTACTTGGCTTTCTGTTATTGTCTGGTTCACTTCACATTTCCTCCTATTGATCAGTCAGCTTCTGCTGTCAGGTACGCTTAGGGAAATTTTATTTTCCCAAGGTAGCCTGTCATTTCTGTTTATTTCTTCTGAAGAAGCTTCATGAGCTCACCTCTCTTAATCCACCTAACTATTTTGTTTTCCTCCGACTTGGGTCTCCTTCTGTGCCCTCAGGTAACATTTTTCAACATTGAGGTTCACCATCCTTGGCTGCCCCGGTTGAAGGGAGTGGGGGAAAAAGAGACAAATAGTATTTCTTTCAAAACAGCCCAGTCCTTGAAAACTCTCTGTAAAGAACATGTATTTCCAGGTACAAGGACCATCTCACTGCATACCTACTGAAAGGGACAGAGAGGAATTCTCTTCTCCTCCTCTGTATGGAAGAAACAACACTTTTCTTTCCCATGCCAAATGTTATTTTTTGATTCTGACAGGGCTCTTTGCTCAGGAATGAAATTATATGGTACCTCTGTATCCAAATGCTGCCTCTGCTGAATGCTCTGTACAAATACAGTTTTCCAATGGTGGCTTTTGGAATCTGCTTTCACTTTTATACCTCTGTTCTACCACTGTCTCTTGTTCCTGAACTGGAGGAGGGACAGTTGATCTTTGGCACAACCATTTTTTAACCTCTCCCAATATGATCAGGAAGTAAACAGGTTCATCTGGTAAATTTCAGGCCAGGGAATGCAAGCCAGTGATCAAGAGCCATTTGTTCCCTCATTGACCATATTCCTAGTGGAAAGCTACCTCAGAATATATTTTTGTCCTTCCCTTCCCATATTTTTTAATTGTTATGTTCTGCTGAATCAGAAGTTGCACTGAAACCTGTAAATAATATTTTGTGCAAATGTTCTTACATGTAGGAAGTAGAGAAATATTTATTTTCAGCAGGCAAATACATCTTCTTCCAGGCTTTATTTATCAAATGACAGATTTTTCTGTATTTCTTAATCACATGGCAAGTACAACAAAAGATGCAGTCTTCAGGAGGCCTCTAAATACAGGGAAAGGATTATAACCTATCTGAACTTCACAGGTACATTGCAGTCACATCTGAAAACAAGAATGGGCTATGGAGTGCCTTAGAATTTGAAATCCTTCGTAATCCTGGTACTTTAGTTTAAACTTGTTTCCAGTAGTTCAGTTTCCTAATATTTTTAAATTATTTTTGATAGTTCAGTTTGGTTATTTAAACATCAATTTTATAAACACTTAAAGGTTTTACAATGAGGATCAAGAAAACTGACTGTTCTTACCATGTGCTCTCTCTGTTGGTACAGGCTTCTTTTTTTATTTAACACTTCTTATTTCTGACTGTTTCCTACATGTAAGATGTGTCTGGGCTGTGCACCCCAGAGCACAGCGAGGTTGTCTCCATGCCCCCTGTCCCTGAGGTGCTGACTGACGCTGTTACCACAGATGCACTCACCTCACTGTCAGCCCAGGTATCCCCAGTCCATCTGCCCAGCCAGATGGTGCCAGAGCATCCCCAGCAGATCTGTCTCTGCACAGAAACAGCCTCTGGAGCAGCCATTAAAACAAAAAGTTCGGCTTCGAGGTACTAGCGAGCACCACAGCAGCTTGTGTGACAGGATCCAGCTCCCGTTGGCTCTGTCCCTCCAGCCTGCCCTCACCATCACCAGGGCCAGCCTTCAAGGACCTGCCCTCAGCCTCACAAAGCTGCTTCATGTTGTGCAGAATAATAAAGACGTGAAGGGGAGCAGAAGACAGAGAAATGACTGTTCCATTCTGTGGTTGGGTTTACTACAAAGCAGGGAGGAAATCTGGTTTTGAATCCTGCAATGCTTCCGTGCCTCACACAGCGGTTCTTTATTCCTGTCTGGCACACCCTGGACAGAGGCACTTGGCAATGTGGTGATCAGAAATAACCACCACAATGCACACAGGCATTGTCCTACTCCATTAACCCTAATATAGTCATGCACAGTTTTCCTGACAGCACCAGGTCTGTGGTGTGTGTGCATCCTGAAAGGGCACGGTGTGGCCAGGAAGTCAAAAATTATCTGGAAGTACCAGACTTAGTGTGTATGCACTGAGGAGTAAGTGGCCACAGATGTCTGGGATTTCTTGCACTTTAGCAGATTTTCCAGATTGTGGTGGTGTAGCTGATCAAGTTGCCAGCTGAAATCCCAGATACATAGGGATGTCTAAGAAAAGCTAAATTAGATGTGCGAAATGCCTGTTTTAACAGTTCTGCTATTGGAAAAGGAGTCCCTCCAATGGATGTCTGGCACTAAGGTAGGGAGCCTCTTTTAGTCTCTAGCCCCAGTATTTGTTTGCTTTAGAAACAGTTGGGCACCCCCTTATGATGAATAGTCTTGGGTCTGTGTTCCTGGGCAGGGAATGTGGGTCTGAGCACCTTTGAATAGGGAAAAGTAAATCCAGCTCTCCCATACACTCCATGGGGCTAAAGGGAGAATGGGTCAGCAATCCCTCTGCCTTTTACAGCGACACTGCTTCATTTTTGAAAGGTCTTGCACAGTTAAGGGAGGGATATGGCTGCGAATACCAAGGAATCACAAACTTTTGTGTTGAGAAGACATGAAAAATCAAACAGAGGGTGAGAGACGTCCATCACCTTGATCTGCTGGCTTCTTTAGGAGGCTCATTTCCTCACCAGTTTTGCCACCTCCAGTCTAGGAGCAGAGCTCAGAGCCACAACCTTCCACTCACCAGGCAAGTGATCAAAGCCTGCAAAGCTGAGCACATTGGCCCTTATCCCCTTTTGGACATTCAACTTCCAGTCACTGCCTCCTGCTAGCACCCAAAAACCTCCAGTATTTTGGGTGTTATTAAATATCTAGGGCTCTATCATGACATTTCTGGGAAGATATAATGTTCACCTTTGGTAAAAATTACAACTGAATATCTGAAACACCAGAAGGAAAATTGCAACAGTAGGAAATGCTGAGAAAAGTATGATGAAAACACATGGGCTCTTTTCAGAAGTTTAGAGGGCAGGGCTTTTAATCTTGAATAAATTCTTTTCTATTTTATTGATGGCATTTTCTTTCTCAGAACATGCGTTTATCTCTTTTCCTATAAACAGATTGTAAAATATTGCTAAATCTTCTCTGAGGAGGAAAAAGAGGATTAATACTTTCTTCTTTTAACAAAATCTTCTGTAAACTTTCTGATAAATCAAAAACCCTAAAGACATTTATGTTCTTATAAACAGAGTATTTTGGAGTACATTGATTTCTGTCCATTTAATATAACTCATAAAACCAACCAATTGTTTATTTAGCTAGACTATTGACTCTCAACTCAGTTAGTGATTTAATGTGTTTTATATAAATACCAAGAAAGTGTTTACACAGTAATATATGTGGAGTGGTACTCCCTCATATTCTGGAGAGATGAGTGACCAGTGGTAGCTCCACAGTCCACATGACTGGTAATAATAGCAATGCCAGATGGGAAGGGCCAAAATCAAGTTTTCTTTTACTGCCTTAGCAGTATTACAGCTGGGGAGATTACTAAAGAAAATGACAGACAGCCACTACTGCCAAATGTCTGTATGCACTGTTTGTCAGACTTGTTCCAGCTTAACCACTCATCCACAGAGCTCCATCATCTATTCATTTTTTCCTGCACCTTTTCTGAAACAAATTTATATCTCCCTTATGAACACTAGAATGTATCCTCATTCTTGTTTCCTTTCCTACCTGAGATTTGGATACTGAAATATAAAGTTGCAGAGGTACTAGTCTTCCCTATTTCTTTATTTCTGGTCTGCCTTCATATAATCTAAAGAGCGTACACATTGCAGTCAAAGAGGTAAAGGCAACTCATGTAGTCATCTCTGAGCTGAATTTTAATGAGAAAAATACTTCATCTGCAGGGAAGGGGGAGAAGACTGCCTTTGCACAAGCAGAATCATTAGCAACATAGAAGATCATTTCAGTGTAACTAATGTGACTTCAGGGAAGTGCCAGCAGTTTTCATTAGTCATGAATTCTCCTTCACTTTCCTCTAAATTATTATTTCTGCAGTCAATTGCTCCTAATTAGGTAAGTTATATGTTTGGTAGTGAAAAATTATGAATGCCCAAACTATCTATTTCCTTGTTTAACAAGTCTGATGTAGCCCCTGCTGTGACACCCAAGCACTGTGTCAAACCACACACTGCTGCCTGGAACGGACTTTCATTGCCTGAGGGTGCTCCTACAGAACCACGAATTTACAAAGCCTAAGCTTTGATTTCTGCATTTGCTTTTCCTCCCAGAGGGCTTTGAAATGCTTTTTTCTTATTTTTCTAAGTGGAAAATAGTAGCCTTCCATATCTTTCTGTGCTGGTGTCTAAGATATTAAATGTCTTCTTTCAAAAAATGTTGTCTATCACTCCTTAGTCTTTCAAGATCTTCTCACCGTGGGGCTGAACAATTCATAATCTTCTGACTCCTCTCTGTATGCCACATCCTCTCACTGGCTTTTAAGCAAAATTTCATCTGAAATTAAAATATCACTCTGATAAAATTTGTAAATATCGTATGTATTTCAACCTCATATTTACCCATCTTTTCTATCACAAAAAATATATTCCATTAAGTGAGTACACTGATAGTGTGTAGGAAGAAAACTGGGTCCTGACCTAGATCCTGTGCTGAGTGAATCAATGACACTATGACTGCTGCTTGCAATGGGCTGTATATGACACGACATCCAGAATTCCCACACCACTGTTCCTGCAGAAAGAGATGACATTGCATCTGGTGGGTTTCCAGATCTCTCTTTAAGGCCAGGAATAAACTTTATCTTTTGTACTTCCTTCCATGCTCTCCCCTGTCTACTAGAACTCTTTGGAAATGCTTCTGACTCTCTTGTTATTTTGGTACAGGATCCATAGGGGACAATAGTATTAACCTAAGAGATCTGCCAGTAGCCATGCAGCTTTTTCAGGTTTTCAGGAAAGTAAATTGTTCCTGTCTTGGCCACTCAAGGCTGAGCTGGTACCATCACTAACCTGCCCTGCCTTTTGCATAGGGACTTCATGAGCAGAACAACAAGTTCAATTGTAGGCATTCAGCCAGCAGTCAAAGGTGACCTTGTATTAACCTGAGGGTGGCTATGTAAGCAGATTCCTTCTTGCTGGGAAGCAGCACAGACAATTGTACTTTGGGGAATGTGGAGGGTCACTTGTAGTCTCTGGGCTGTCCTGACAAATTCCATGAACCGTGGGACCTCTGATTCCCTTGAGGTGTTTAAGCCTTGAGAAACATTTAGCCTGATATTCTGAAATGGCAAAGAAAATGCTTTGAAAACAAAAGCATTATTTAAATCTGATGTTAATGGATCTCAGTTATCCACAGGCCACAAAGCCAAGCCTTACCTTCTATGGTAAAGATGAGACAGGTGACTCTTCTCTTATCTGTGTGTTTGTTTGTTTGTTTGTTTGTTTGTATTAATGGTGATGCTAACAATAAACACATAGACTCTGAACTAACATCACTTAAGTGGAGAGGAGTTTTGGCTCAGACCCACTGAAAAGAATTTTATGCAGTGTAGCACAGATATTTCCAAAGGGCAATGCTAGATTTTCCTATCTAATGCTTCCAAATTTCCCTCTACACTACTTCAGAGAAAGACAATGGCAATTCAGCAATTAACCTGAAGATGGGAATCTTTCCATTGTGTCTGGATCATCTGGTGGTATGAACTACATGCTGCCTGTTTATTCTTCATGGGGGGACTTGAGAGGCATAAAACCTGCCATGATTCCATGGCATCTACCCAGAGCTAGAAAGCAGGTGTTCCCAAGCCTTTGGAGATGGGGTATTTGAAGTAAGATTATATTCTGATGAGGCTGTGTAAGGAAATTCTGCAAGAAACTTCTATCTGTTATTTAAATGCTGTGCCCTCAGTGGGGTTGTTGCATTCATAGATGTGGTCCTTGATAGGGGAAGGTACAACTAGGAGTAGAAACTGTGGCCTGAGAGGCCACCACTACAGTAGTTAAAGCTCAGCCAGAAGTAAGTATACCTTGAACCTCCCTCAATTAACCCAGTATATGAAACTGGGTTCCCCAAAATTTTCTAAAGCCAAAAATTAACCTGCATATATTAATAGTGGCACTGAGCATACATTAACTATATAGTATAATTTGTATGATTACATATCTGGACACATAATAGTATAGTCTAAATACTGCAATCATAATTTTCTATCTTTAGAATAAGTGCCATCCACAGAAAGATTTAATCACTTTGTGAATGCAAAATACTGAGTATCTGATGCTCTCACTTAGTGGTTTAAACTCTCTAATCCTGTAGCATATCAATTCTCATTGTTTACTAATACATGGAGTGGCACTGTGTCAGAGGTCTCTAATGGCTTGGGTTAATGCCATCACCTCTAAGCATAGCTACCCTTGAAGCCTACTGGGACATTTTAAAAGTTGAAATGCAACCATAGCAGAACAGTGTCTCATGAGCAAAGGTGCTGTGGTAACTGTAGTAAATGATAAGTCTCTTTCACCTCGTGTATTGTAGAAAATCTCAAAGAAACTATCTGGGTGCTTTAGGAACTCTATGCATTGTTAGTTTTAAGTAGTCTTCTGTGAAGACTAGTTTTGATTATGAACCTCAGTAGCTCTTCTAAGACCTCTGTGACTAAAGAGTTACTGTAGTCCAGTTAAGACATCATAGTTTATTTGAGATATAGGAGAATTCTGTTGTCATCAGACTCAAGTGGGACATTTTTGCATTTACTTCAAACTTTAAGAAATTGTTAAATTAAAATTAAGTTTTTTTAATTTTAAAATATCTGTTCAAAGATATCTACAATTGCTTTTGCAAATGTGTTTCTTGAAGATTGATTTAAGTGTTTTTTCATTTCTTGATGTTGAAGGAGGTTTATTGACATGATCTATTTACAGTATGATCTCAGAATAATCTGATCTGTATTTAAAAAAAACCCAGTAATTCTGAGAGAATTTATTGTGGCAATGTTAAGTATATGCTGTGGGCAAAAAATCCCTGTTTAAAGTTTTTTTTTTCTTTACATATTCATTATCTCATTTTCAGTAGAAGAAAAATACAGGACGCTGTGGTTCTGAAGGGGAACAAATGGACTTTGGGAAATAGCAACAGATTTAACAGCTGGCCAGAGGAGGGAGTGAGGCAGCCTTTGTGGCTGGTGAGATAAATGTTTTGGCCTAAAGTGAAATTTAATAGCTATTTTGGCAATCTGCTTTTGTGCAATTAAACCTTGATTTAATCCAATAATAAGAACAATAGTTTATATTTTACTCTGCTTTAAATGAAGACAACCCTTATGAATCAGCAGGGATTCATAAGTATTAAAGGTAGTAAAAGTGGGGCACACCCAAGCTCACAGCTAAAAATTTCATAGTGCACTGGGGAATCCTAACTCTCCCTGTGTTGAAATAAATGAATTTGCATGCAGTAGGAGCTCTATGCATTGTGGGTTGTAAATAGTGCTCCAAGAGCACTAGTGAGATTTAAAGTCAGGCACCAGTACAAAGCAGAAAAAAACCCACAATTTTCACTTCAGTTTTGTCTTAGCTTCCAGGCAGCATAAAGATAATGAGCACCTTCCTTGAGTATTTATATAGCCAAGGGAGTAATGCTGGTAGAGCACTGAGAGAAAAGCTCTTAAAATTGCTAATCTACTCCTGCTTCTTAATGGGCAAAAAGGAACGCTGGTGTACTAAAATTATCTTGCAATCAACCTTGTGTTTATGTCAGAATTCATAATTGCCTGTTAACACTGCTGCTATTTGATCATAATTAATAATAGGAAGGACAAAATTGCATTACACAAAAATGGGGGAAATATTATGACTATGGAAGGAAGGAGCTGGCTGGGAGGTAGAATAAAAGGAAAACCAGAACTGTGTAAGGGAAAGAGCATCAATCTTCCAAAGTAATTCAGTGTTATTTACTATTCTAGTATTTCCTTGGCTGTCATTCCACATATTTTAAAGATACAGAAAACTGAAGTCATCACACATTTTTGTAACCTGCAGATATTCATCTCTGTCTATAGAAATTGGGACTATTTTAAAGCAGTTTTTCTGTTGTTACCTACTTTGGGTGCCAAACAGTTGCCTTGCTATCTACAGTCAGTGTTGTCTGTTCAAGAGCAGAAAAAGTAGCAGAGATCTTTCATTCAAATCCAGTAAGTGTAAGCTTGCAGCTGGCTACACCTAGAGGAAGATCCCCTGTTTTCTTCTGAAGACATATGCCTAAGTGACAAGGATATAAAAGTGTTGCAGCATCGACAAACTTGCTGGGAAGTGGCTTTTGCACAGCAGGGCTCAAAAGTCACTTGTGGCCAATAGAGGTTTGGGACAAGAGTGGTGTGAGAATCATGCTCCCAAAGCAGCCTGCTGGATGGTCTCTTGTGGTTTAATGCTGTGGCTCCTGTACAGCCTGTTCTGCAGCTTGAAAGCCACCATTTACCTCCTTTATTCATTTCATCCAAGCTCTCGTCATCCCCAGAGCTCCCTGTGCTTCATGACGTTTCCCACTGTCACCTGTTCCGAAGCCACCCAGCCTGTGGCCAGCATGGGGGCAGTGACAGATGCACTTAGCCACTTAGGAACCATTTGGCCCTGGTAACATCTCTGGTGGTAGCCCTCACAGCTGCAGAAGATCTGATGAAATGCTGGTTGAAATAACATGAACAAAAGATGTGGTGCTGACAAAGGCTCAATCCTATGAACTGTGTTGATTTAAATAGAATTGCATTGTTTTCAGCAAGGCACCACTCCAAAGAAGACATTTAGTCTTTTGTTTCTTATGGTGACAGCTTCATCTTAAATGTTAAAGGGCAAGAGTGTATTTTTAGACCCACCTTCCTCCCTTGTAAGTGTGCTCAAAGGCTGTTTGAACTGATCACTTGATATAATTGTCTCTCTTTGGTCTGGCATCAGGGAAGGAGGGTAGGAGAAAAATGGTCGCATCTGCCAGTGATAAAACAAGCACAGATCTCTTTCAGAAAAACTCCCCTGCTTTCAACATAGGCCCATGATATCCAGTGAGAAGCCTATTCTGCTCTTTTACTATTCAATCTCATAGCTCTTTAGACCTAATTTCAAAGTGTTTATTTGCATACTTGTTGAAATACTGCCTCCTTTCTAATCTAACTAAATAACTAATGCAATTCCTTAAGATTATGGACATTATTTTTTCCACATCTATGAAGCATTGTTAGAGCAAATGGAGAAGTGGCAGCTGTCTCCACCAGTATGGCTGATGAAACACAGAGCATATTTACGTATCCAGGTATTTCACTAACCTCCACAGCACACAGCAGGCCAAATTCAGCCAAGTGCATCTTCTAACAAGTAGCTGAGGCAACCAAGGAAGTCTGTTTTGAACATGGTTGCATTCATACAACAAGCATGAGCTGATTGTAATCAGAGGACAGGTGAGTGTAGATTGTTGTAGCAGCAAGCCCTGAATGTGTTTAAAATGTGGTGGGTCTGTAAAAGTTGGCAATAAGAAGTATTTAGAGTCAATATGAGGGCACTGGTAGTAAGGAAAAACACCAATGAAAGAAGTGATAAAGCAGTCCTTTTTCTAACCCTTCACCCAATTTAATTTATACAATCTGCCAGGGTCTTAGCTTTAAGCCTGGATTAAAACCCCAGATTCAGTGCTTGGATAAACTGAATTCCACAGGAGTTGTGCCCATTCATATAAAGACAGAGTTTGTTCCTATAGAATAGTGATGTGCCTTTCCACTGATAATTCCACTATTTTAGTGCCAAGTTACAGTCCAGAGACACTTGCTTAATATTTGTGCTTCACTAAGTGTAAAACTGGCACCTCCAAGAGCTCCTCTGCTCTGGACAGCTTAATATATCATTGCAAGATTCCAAAAAAAAAAAAAAAAGACTGCGGTCAGCATTTAGCCTGGCTCATTTCCGAGCCATACAGTGCTCCCTAGCAGATGGCTTCATCCATGTCCACTGCAGACAACAGCAAGTTCCTGCTTGTACTGGGACGGGAAGCTCACGGAGTTGTGGCCATCCTGGGATGTGGCTGAGGCACAGATGTCAGCAGGAGCCACAGAGCTGCACAGCTCTGCCTGCGTCACAGCCGAGGGATGAGGATCAGGGCTTCAGAAATAGCAGGCAACCAGCAGCACCAGATACTGGGACTCAGTCTACTGGATCTATTTTGGTTTTGGGGTCTTTTTAAAAAAAATATTTTCTCACTCAGCCAAGCCCATCACCTCCTACATTCTTCCCTCTTTGGCCTAAATTTCTTAGGATCAGTTTGTGTGTTTGTTCGGTATAAGCAGAGCAGCTGCATCCAGGGTATTTTTGCCTGTTCAGGGCTTTTCTTCTTTCCAGTTCAAAGTTTTTCTCCTTCATTTAGCAAGTCATTTAAGGGAAGCATAGATGTAAGGGTGTGCTTCCTTGCTTATTGTATGTACATGACAAAGCACTTATATAATTTTTGAACATTTGCTTGCTCACTGATCCTATAGAAGATAACTGCACCTGACATTTTGTATTTCCCTGCTAATTGAATTTCTGGAAAAACTTTCAAGTTCATTAACATGAAAATGACAGGAGAAATTCCTGTGGTTCTTTTCCCCCTCAATTCTCTGTAGTAAAAGAACATCCTGTACTGCTTTGTTTTTCAGGTTGATGGCTTCCTGACCCTTCTTTTTGGCTTGGCTAGCATTAATACCCTTACAGTGATCAGTGTGACACGCTATATCAAGGGCTGCCATCCTGAGAGAGGTAAGGAATAAAGGCAAGTCCAGTTCTGCCTTTACTGAACATGGTGCAAATCTGTACTTCTCTCAGTCACTATTATCAGTCAGTCAGGCTATATTAAATATAAATTAAATGTGTTGAAAACCAGGACATAATAGAGAAATTTACATTGCAAACATGTTTTCAAAGAATCCTTCAAGTTTAACTCCAGTAAGAGCCAAATTATTACAAGTGCACCTGGGTCGCCATGGGTAAATTCATCCTTGTGCCAAAGATACCACAGGTACTGCTGACCTTCTGTATCCCTCAAAATATGACTTAAATTGCTCCTAAGTTATACATCGTTGTCTGGATCTCACTGAAAAAGCAATCAATCTTCTATGAGATGATGATTGAGAAGCTTCCGGTGGGGGTCAGATAAATTTTCACGCTTTTGTTGCAAGTAGCTTGCACCATCTTTCAGGCAAGAACCAATCAATGTCTGCAGGCAAAGTATGTGTAAGTACATGGGATGCATCAGATGAGTTTTTCTCTTTGCTAGCACAAGGAATATCTGCTGTGAAAAGAACTTCTTTGGGGGGGGGGTAATTTTTTCCACAAAAAGTTCTTCTGCAGTTTGGTGTAATGATAGACTTGTTGAAGTTAACTTTCAGCAAAAACTTCTACTGGAGTTGATAGGGTTTGGCTGTGATGTAATCCTACATCTTCTATTCATTGCATGTTAAGAAGTCATATTTAAAACCCACATTTCACTTTTGTGAAGCTCTACCACATATCCATCTGATGGTGGGCATAATTTATGTTTGAATCTCAAGTAAATCTGAACAAGTACCCAGTATAACATTACAGAAATGTTGAAGAACAGAAATTGGTGAATGCATAAATATTTCCCACATAAATGAAGAAATAACCACAGTGTATGGCAACAGCAGGACAGATTGAATCTTTTGTATCAAATGGCTAATACAGGCTAGGTTATTTTCTCTCTTTTAACAGGGAAAACCCTTGAAGCAAGTAAGGAAGTCCCCTGAATTTAGATTTATCTTGTTCATTTCTATGTAAAATACAACTGTTTCCTGAACATTTTACAGAATTGCAAAGCCTAAGTATAACATAGAATTCACTAATTCCACAGTGCTCAAAAAGCTCATTGCCTCCTGCTTAAAAACATTAATTTCCACTCTTCAATAGTAACACAAGCCTGACAGATACTTTCAAACTCAAACGTCTCTTATGAATATACACTTTTCTAACTTATTTTTTTTAATAGCTGTGTTTTACTTATTAGCTGGTGGCATAGGAATGCATTTAGATTTCAGAGATATGTTTCCCTTTCCAAGTACAATTTTCTGACCCGAGCATGCCATTGCAGGTCACTGCATCAGCAACAGCAGCATGTCGGTGGCTCTGGTTCTCATTTGGGTGGCAGCTTTCTTCTGGTCTGCAGCTCCACTGTTTGGCTGGGGCAGTTATACAGGTAACAGGTATCTTTCAGTTGCACTTATTTGGCACCTCTCCACTCAGCAAAGATACTTACCTTTCTCACTTGCTGTTTGTGATAAACCAGACCAATTATCAGTGGAACTGAGGAAATCATTCACCATGCATGACGGAGGTGCAGTGTTGCCTGCTTTGGTATCAACTATAAAGAGATTTTTTTAAAGATATCACAGGAAAGACTTGGACCAAATGCATATTGCCTACGAAAAAAGAGGGGCCAGAAATACCTGGCATGTTAAGCAGTGAGATTAAAAAAAACTATCAGAAGATATCCTTCAAAAACTGTCAAGTTTAGGAAACTAGAAAAGAACACAAGTTCCCACAAGTTAAAATTGAAAATATAATAAGGCAAGCCAGAAAGATCTGGCAAAACAGTTTGTTGAAAATATGGAAACTTATATAGCAAAGGAACTAAAAGATGTTGGAAAGTTTGTCAGTCCAAGAAAAAATTAGAGTGCAAGATAAGGCCATATCAAAAAAGGAGAGGGAGAAAAAATAGGAAAAAATTGTATAGTGAACACTGCAGGAATTCAATGGCTAAAGGATATTCCCAGATCAGCAAATTTCTTCATGGGAGAAAGATGGAGAAATTGCCTCAGTTTAAGCCTCTAAGAATTCAACAAAACAAGTATCTAGGGACAAATGGTAATGATACAGAATTCCCAGCAACTGAAATCATGTGACTGACATAGTCCAGCAGTTACCTGTCTGGTTCCTGTAGGCCTCTGCATTCTTTGAGAAGTCATGAAATCTATCGAGACTTACTGAAGCAGCTATGTGCATATATTTTCTTATTTAGTAAGTATGTAAGCTTTGAGGTATCTCTGGACCACTGAAGTGTGGATGTGAGAAAAGCAGCCATTCCTATGGTTGGTTAAATGTTCTATCCTTCACAAAATAAAATACTCCCAAGATATTAAGCTCAATAGACCTTTGGTTTGAGACAAATTTGAACTGTTTATTAGACTGTCTGAATTTTATGTCATATTTTTGCACTCTGGACATATCATGAAATTAGTTGGTTTGGACTGGTAATTTTCTGTGCATCTTCTGGTGATCTGCAATCTTTTTACATTTATCTACCAGCTTTGTATTTGTAGTGGGAGTTCTGATGCCCGGTTTTGGCCTTAAACTGCAGCCAGGGACTTTTTGGGCAACACTGCTTTGTCAGGACATGCAAGTGCTCCCATGGACCCTGTTTGTACTTTGAATTCAATTCCTTGTCAGTGGTTTCCATGACTGCTTCTAGGAATGCTTTCTCCTACTGTGACTCACAACTCTTTCAGGTTCCTGGTCTATCTGTCTCTAAACACAACACCAGTGAGGGCACCCACAAAAATTTGGGAGCCCAGCAGATGTGGGAGCCACAACATACTACAGCTGGCTGCCTTGGACCTTTCACTTCTACAAAATATCTTCAGGGCCCCACAGGACCCCACTGATTTTTGGGAAAGCCACTTGTTTGTGTCGCTGCAGAGGGAGAAAATGTAGCTCTGAAATTTTGACTTGCAGAAAATCTGCAGGATTTTCTTTTCCTGTCATCTGGAGGCTGGTTTCATCTTTCAAGCAAAAGTTTTCAAATGCAGAAACCCAGAATTAAGCCAGATTTTACAGTTATATTTTTGAATCTTGAGGTCTACTGATGAAAAAGGCTAAGGAGAGAAAATTCTATTTCCATTACAGAAGACATTCAGACAGCAACATCTAGAGCTTTTGGTGATAAAAATACCGTATTCTTTTTGATGAGAACCACAAAAGAGATTTTAAGCTTTTACTCATTTAATTCCTCCTGTTTAAATCTCCTATCACCTGTGAGGAATTAAGGGAATCTTTTTTCTTCAAAATTACCACTGGATGTTAAGAAGAGATCTACTGCTAAATAATGTGGTCATCACCTGTATTGTATCTCCGGGACCTGTTAATACTTGACTTACATAATTTTGATTCATGCTTCATTTATTTGTAGTTCAATTTGTTGCCATAGCTGTCAGGAAAAAAAATCCCAGTTTTTTCCACTTAAAAAGAGAAATACACAATTCATAATCTATAGAAAAACCTCTTAAGTTATAGAAATCTAATTTTCTATCAGGACCTCTTGGCAAATACATCAGGGGACATAAAGAAGTCAAGTGTTATTTATAAAAGGGTTCGAGCCAGAGACTACACGTTATTCCCACTGCCTTTTCCTTAAGTACCTGATCAGCTAGTGTCTCACTAGTGGTAGACCTTGCAATTTGCCTGGCTCCATTATTAAAAGTCTGCATCTCTGTGTTGCGGCACTGTCTGCTTCTCATTTATCAAAAAGTCTCATACCTTTCTAAGTATTTATATGTTTTATCTTCTCATAATCTTTTTTAATCTCATAATCATTAGCTATATCAATTTAGTCCCATGGCTCTCACTGCAGTAGAAGTTCCATTAACTCAAGGAGCCTCAACATTTTTATTTCCTTCTTACGTAAGTAGTGACTTTTTACATTTAGCATATTGTCTGTGGAATTCCTTTTCATGCAATTACAGTGCTCATCTTAGGAAGTTACTGTCTAGAGTATTATGGCAAATAAGAGTACAGATCACTCAAGGATATAAAACCTCTTATTTTTTTAATAAAATGTCACAGTTTCCTATCCTGAAACAACAGTTTGTGCATTATGGATTTACACTGGCAATACAAACTCGACAGAATGATTATACACATTAAAATATGTTACAGTCTAGCTGGTCTTGAAAAATTGTTTATGTAGGAAGTAATGTCATGTCTCATTTAATCAGAAAGATCAATCCATTTTGTAGTGCCTAACAAAAGAAAAATATGGCATTTGAACTAATAAATTAATTGCTCAAAAGGAGGTAAATATTCTAAAAATGCTAACCAACACATTCTTGCTTTCCAGATCGCATGTATGGCACATGTGAGATAGACTGGGCAAAAGCCAACTTCTCTACAATCTACAAGTCCTACATCATCTCCATTTTTATCTGCTGTTTTTTCCTACCTGTCACAGTCATGGTCTTCTCATACGTGTCGATCATCAATACTGTCAAACTAAGCCATGCCCTGACAGGACTGGGTGATCCCACAGACAGGCAGAGGAGAATAGAGCGGGACGTCACCAGGGTGAGTTTGGGTTTCATATCGGGTGGGATTCATCTCAGTGAAACCTGTCTTTCCAAAGAGAGGTCTCAACTAGAACAGAAGAGAACAAAACCAGTCAATTGCATTTCCTTTCTTTATAACTTTAGTGACAGAGTCTGAACTCAGTGAAGAATAAGAGGTTTGTTTGAAATTTCTACTGCATCAATTGGTTTATATTGGTGCTACATCACATTTGAAAAATAATCTAAATATAATTAGCGTGGGTTATACAGCACAAACCCCAAAAATTTGGTTTGGCGTATGCTCTTTTCTTTCAGAAGTTACATTGCTTCTGAGCATACTCAGAATTTAGAGTGGAGATTTCAGTTTACTCACTGTTTAGTTAAGTCTACCTGGAACCCTCTGTATTCATATAAACATATGGGAATGTAGCTATTTTCATTCAGTTAGATGAGGCATTTCTCAGCCATGCCACCATGCCAATATTCACTGTGTAGCTCCTAGGTCTGCCTGTCTGCATCAAAGCAAACTATTTGCTTGCCCATATTCTCCTGCAAGCCATACCCTCAGGGAAATCTGGACCTTTCCCTCTCAGCAAAATGTTCAAGTTACTATTCTCAGTGTTTTGCTCCCTTGAGGTAGTCTTCCAAAATAGATTTAAGACTATTCTTCTTCTGTCTTTTAGGTTTCTATTGTCATTTGCACAGCCTTCATTATTGCATGGTCACCATATGCTGTCATCTCAATATGGTCGGCCTATGGTCACCCCGTGCCCAACCTTACCAGCATCCTTGCCAGTTTGTTTGCTAAGTCTGCTAGCTTCTACAATCCCATTATCTACTTTGGAATGAGCTCCAAATTTCGAAGGGACATTTTCATCTTGTTCCATTGTGCCAAGGAAGTCAAGGACCCTGTGAAGCTCAAACGTTTCAAAAACCTCAAACCAAAGCAGCCACAGCCTTCTCAGAAAGCAGAGAAGTATGCACCAGAAGTGCACCCTGCACCGAGCCCTGATTCTGGGGTGGGAAGCCCAACCAACACCCCACCTCCAGCAAACAGGGAAGTGTATTTTGGTATTCTCGATACACCCTCCAATAACCCCAATATTGAATGTGATAGATTGTAAGTTTTGTGGCTGCTTAATACACACACACTTTGTGCTCAGGAAGATCCTCTACAGAGCAGGGCTAGACTAATTTACTAATTCCCATTCTATCTGTTTCTTGCTATAACACTGATGACTACACAACTCAAGCAAATCAGATGGTAAAGTGATATTTTCCTTCTATGTAGGTACAAAATGCTCCAAAGAACATTAAAATGTGGGCAGCACACTCAGTGCCAGAAACACTTGATTTTCACATCCATGCAGGAAAAGAAAGGCTGACTTCAGGAGAGCAGGCATTAGCTAGCAAAAATAACTAATATGTACCTATCCAAATTTTATCAATTCTGGACTACTTTTCCAAATACGTCTTTTGCTCTTTAACAGTCACAGCCATAGGTGATAGTTTTAACTCTGTGGTGCCTCACAGCCGTGGCTGTAGGAGAAGATGGGCCCTGCTGAGACTCCTGTGGAGCTGCTGCAGCTCCAAAGGCTGCAAGGTGGCAGAAAAAGCCACGTTCTTCTGCAGGGCACCTAGGTGTGGCCACCATAGGGCTCCCAGGCCCCAAAGGAACCTCATGGCAGTGTGTCTGATCGTAGGATCAGAGAATACTTTGTGTTGGAAGGAACCTTACACGTCATCTAGTTCCAAACCCCCTGCCATGAACAAGGACATCTTCCACTAGACCAGGTTGCTCAAAGCCCCATCCAACCTGGCCTTCAATGCTTCCATGGATGGAGCACCCACTGCTTCCCTGGGCAACCCGTTGCAGTGTCTCACCACACACACAGCTAAGAATTTCTTCCCAATATCTAATCTAAACCTACTGTCTTTGTGTTTAAAGTCTTTCCCCATTGTCCTATGACTTGTAAAATGTCCCTCTCCATCTTTCTTGTAGGCTCCCCTTTTGTACTGGAAGGCTGCTGTAAGGTTTACCCAAAGCCTCCAGACTAAACAGCCCCAGCTCTCAGCCAGTCTTCATAGATTGTCTTCATAGGCCATCTTCTGGTGGCCTGTGCCTGACTCTGTGTGTGTCTATGCAAGGACTAACAGTTGTAATATCTTGAAATATATTGAAATAGTATTGAAAATACTAGCCTGGTATTTTCTAATCACTGTAGTCTGAGCAGTGGCTTCATACTTCTCCTCATTCGTTTGCAGAATTATTTCCACCTCCCCCACCCTTCCTGGTGAGCAGGGCCTGGCTGTAGCATTCTGATTCAGGAAAGCTGGCCTTCAATTTTGCTGATCTGTCTCCAAATCTATTGTTTCCCTATCCTTCTCTAAAGGTGGAGCAAGAGATGTACAGGCAACAAAACCAAAACTGTCACTTAGGTTTTAAGAGTACTGATGAGGTGTGTGGCATCAGAGCTATTTACAAAATATAATCCAATTTTTGCTTCTAAAAAAAGTGTTGCTACTGGCCTATGGGTAAAAATGTGACTTTTTGGTAAACCCAGCTAAGTAGCAACTAAGGATAATGATTTAAATAGCTGTACTGTAGGTCTAAATTAGTTGCCAGACTACAAGATGTTACAATATCCAATTATATCACCAGGTTTGTTTTACAGAATCAAAATGAGGAGGTATGTTTTCATAATTCCCGATCTTGTAGATTAACTGCATACTCAAAGAGTTCTTTTAAAATGGCTCTGTGTTAGCCATGGAAATTTTGGTATCATTTGCAACTTAAACGGAAAAAATAAGGGAAAAATAAAAAAGAATAAATCAGCAACACTCGTTGCTAATCTCTGCTATTCATGAACTTTTGAAATCTTGCTGTCTGGGTGTGCTGAAATGTAGTTGTTTTGCAAAAATACGCCCTTCGATATGTGTTTCTTGGGAAAGTTACAAAGAGAGCCCATGTCCATTTCCTGCATTCCTCTATTTGTTTTGAGAAAATCACCTGCGTTTTGAAGTTAAAAACAAATAAACATTTTAAGCAACACTGGTGAACTGTGCTTTCTTTCATGGCCACAGATCTGAACTACAAGAGTACTCATTTTTGTGGAAAATTTTGTGATATGGATGCTATTTCATTACCATAAATAATTAAAACCAAACAAGTAAACAGTTTGCTTCCAGATAAAAGTGCATGCTGTAGCTGTAGAAAGAGATGAAATTGTTTAGAGCAAAACCCTGTAGCAGCTAGATGAAGCCAGGCTGGGCTAGCCAAAGCTAGCACACAGCACAAAATCCACCTTAATAACCATGATGGACTGAGACTTCTCACTGCTGAAAGTGCTTGGGTTTTGCCCACAGAGAGGCAGCAGTGCCATGCAGCTCCAGTGCATTCCCAGAGACACCCACAGCCACAGGTGTGCTGGGCACCTGCCCAAAGTCACTCTGTGGCCCTAGGTGCCAGCCTGGCTTGTAACCTGTATTTCTGCTAATTTACAGATACAGAAAGAAAATTGCAAAAACTCTGTTGATCTGCAGGATTCAGACTCTGACACAGAAAAATGTAAGGAAGGCAGAGCACAAGACCATTTCCAAGAGTGTCTCCAAACTCCAGCTGAAGTCTCTAATAATTCATCCACCATTGAGCACACACAGTGAGGTTAGACTGGAGGAAGAAGAGGGAGTATGAAAAAAAGCCAGAATAGAGCAGAGGGAAACCAGATCAGCAGGGGAGTCAGAGGCCAGGAGTCAAAGGATGCATACTTCCTAAAAGACAATTAGAAAAAGCCTTTACTGGACTACTCAAGGCCTCTCTCCTGGCCAACAGCTCCAATCCTTTGTGGATTCGTGGTAATACCACAGGACTGCACAGCTGTAGGGCACAGCAGCTGGTTTCACAGGTTTCACAAGGTCTCTTTGCAAACACCAGCCTGTGCTCCAGGTTCACTAACAGCAGGAGCACATTTGCTCCAAAGATACTCAGGTAAAAACGCATCCAGCTCTAAAGCATCAGTGCCCTGTAGCTGCACCCACAACACCAGCAAGTGTGGCTAAAGGCAGAAAAAAGGTCCAGAATCCATTACTGGAGTGCATGTAAGGGAATGCACATCAGCATTTTAGGTGTGGAAACCAACACAAATCCATTTGTAGAACACTTTTCCTGTGTCCTGGATTTCCTCCCCTTGTCTCATGTCCCTCATGTACCCAGACAAGGCTGGCCCCTGCTGCTGTGTCCACAGATGGGCTCCTCAGCCTGCTGAGCCACTGTTGCCACTCAGAACAGAGCAAAGAGCTTGCTGACCTGAGACAGGCAGCAAGGAGTAAGTCTGCTGAAGAGGGATGTGGGGTTTCATGATTTTTACTTAGCAAGAAAGAAGTACAAACAACATAGAGAGGCCCAGAGTCAAATATCTTCTCCCCATAACCTTGCTACTCCTCACAGCCTTGGATTTTCTTTTATAGCTGGTGATTTTAAGCAGCAGAGATGTGAGAAGGGCATTGTCCTGACTGACATTCTAGTGGCAAAGAGGCTTCTCTGGAAAATTGCAGGTTTGAATGCTCTCCATCTGAGATGGTCTTACAAGTCCTACTCACCTTGATGAAGCAAAGAACTACCTTCTCCCAATGCTCTCTTTAACAACACTATACTTTTAAATTTTCGTAATGCCTAATGATGAGTGTAACAAAGGCAGGGCTATACTGTCATATTTCCATGACATAGGACATCCATCCTAGTGCTACCACTTCCCATTTTGAGAAGGCACAGAGCAGGCAGTCAGCATGGGCTTTATAACAGGACCTAGTTCTTCCACTGCCTCAGCCATGGCCTATTTCAATGTGTTTTGTATTGAATGGCTTAGTTCAAGCCTGCATAAATGAGATCTCATGTCTGTTGCTAGTAACCAAATGGTCTCCTGTCATGAGGTAGGAGAACAGCATTTAGATCTCTCTCCCTTCAGCACAGAAATTCTGGCCTGTAGGCTTCTTCTGTCTCTCTTGATCAGCCCTGCATTCTACTGTGAGATTTTGTAATTGCTGGAGTTTTTTCCATGTATGGCACACCAAAACAATAGCATCATCTGGCAGAAGGTACTAGGCCAACCAATTCTACCATTTTTGAAAGATGCTGTCAGCATTTTCTGGCTTGTTCCAGTAGGATCTGAGACAGAGATCTTATCCTAGATGCAAGGAACCCACCCAAAAACCCCTTGCTAGCTGTTTATTATCCATTTCTGTAATCACAGCATTTCTGACATTGCTAAAGCACCCTGGCAAAAATGATGTGCCTGAACATACTGAAGTCACCTTGAAAAACACTTGAAGCCCTTAAGCCACCCTTTAAATTATGCCTTTAGCTACTCTAAATATTAATTTCCAACCATTTCCCAACTGTTTTGATTAGCTATTGATTAGTACACTCAGCAGGCGAGTTCTTAATGGCCACATAATTCATGTGTATCAAAATCTCATCAGATCTTACTTGATTACTTATTATCAATATTATTCATAATTATCAACATATCAGTATTGTACTAAAATCCCTGCAGTTGTTAATCATGAAGTGAAGTCATTAATACTCACATGTACAACCTGGCCTTGCAAGGGGATTACCAACAATCCTGTCACTGACACAACCCTTTCACTGGGGCTACAGAGTTCAAACAATTAAGTTAATTCAGGATTACTTCTATTCAAGTTCCACATTTAAAAGTAACCTCTTCTGGATTGGGGAGAGGGAAGAAAATTATGATAATCTTTTGTTTTATTTATTCCAAAGAAACCTTTTGGACCCACATTTCCCCTGCCAGCATTTTTGCCAAGCTGAAAACCCTTCAGGATGTTGGCACATTGAAATACATAACAGCATTTCTTAATAGCTTTGACATTTCTAATGCAAACATGAATAACTTGAGTGTGTAGTTGGAGGGAGTGGGATAGCCTACTCCAGTCCAGTCCCTGTTCTCAGTGCTGTTATGCATTTTTATCTAATGACTCATATAAAAGCATTTCTTGTAGCAGAGACCAAAAAACAAGAAACCCTTCATCCCCCCTTAAGACCGTGATTTTATTACAGTGTGAATGACTCAGGCTTGCACCTCCTTGCAGGGTCTCTCTTCACCCCACAAGTTCTCCTTTTGTGGCTGCACAAACTGACACAGTAAGAGAGATGGAGAGTGTGCCTATCCAAGCATGGCCCATGGTTTAGCACTTCCTCAGGAGAGACAGATGGAGACAAAACCCCCTCCTGAGGATAGGGTTCAACGAGGACATTGTTCTGCTGCTACCCTAGTGAGTAACAAAAAGGGTTGACAACACTACCTTGGCTCTGTTTTCAAGCCAGCCTGGCAAACCAAGTTTTCTTGCAATGCTGTGTGTGTCCTTCTGCCTACCTCTCAAATTGCTGAAAGCATGGAGTCCAAACCCTCTCAGTAAATCAACAACTGCAGAGGATTTTTGCAAGCACTTCAGGAACTCTGCAGACCAGAGTGAAGGTGCCTGCAGGGTAAAATGGCTCTATGTTTAGTTATAGTCTGAAGTGCCTAATTCCTGTCTGCAGCAAAGACTCCCTAATCCCTTCCTGCATTGATGATGAAGTAATATGAAAAGCTACAATCTTATGCAATTGTGAAAAAATACCTCTAAGTTCCTCATGATCAGCCTATATTCCTGCTCCCTGGGAGATGGCAATTAAGTGATTCCAGATGAAGCAGGCTAAAACTGAAAACACAGTCTTCTCCAGAAGAATGGAGTAAAGGTACTACTACATACATGTATCCATAGATCCTGCAATGAGCTTTGTGCCTAGAAGACTCTTAAAGAGCTTCATTATACCCACACTCAGATTAGAAGAGGTAAGTGAATTGCACTGACTGCAGGAGAGATCAGAAGCTTGTCATCTGGACCTATGCTTTTCTCTATAGCTTTGAGTACCTGTATGTATATTTAACACATACTTCTTAAAGTACTTTCTTTTCTGGGTTGAATTATTTTGCATTATCATAAAAGGGAAGTAAGGCTGAAAACATCTTTATGTGCAGGAGAAGCACAAGAATAAATATAAGATTTAAAGAATGTCCAAATAGTACTACAATAGGAACATAGAATACTAAATTGAATGTAATAAGCACATTGCTAATAGAAAAAACAAGGCCACACTGAATAATAAAAACAAAAAAAGAACTACCAGTTGTCTGTGCCAATAATCATCTTCTTTGATGCTCAGTGAATGAGACAAAAGCCCTCTGGGGATAACAAACACACAGCATTTAATTATGTAATAGGATGCAACCTAGTAAAAGGAGAGTGGAAGGACTTACAAAAATCACTGCAATAAAATCCTTCCCTGGCTGATATTTGACAGCCTTCAGTAGCCTTTGACACTGTACACCAGCCAGCCTGGCTGCTGGAAAGGACCACTGCTAGAGCAAGGCTGGGATGGCCCTGGAGGGTGCATGTGTGGCCAGAGGCACCTCTGCTGGGTCCAGCACAAGGTCACTGCAAGCTGCCCAAGCACAAGGCACCTCAGTGTGTCACATCTGCCACAGTATTTGCAAAATGAAGTGTGAAGTCAAGAATAATGTCTGGCAGCACAAGTGAGAGCATGAGCATCTCTTTGTGATGTGACCTGGCAAAGCCTTATCATGTGCCAAAGACAAATTTCTGATGGATTCATATCACATTAATGTTCATACAGTGAATTGGGAGAATTCAGGGCATGTTTTCCAGCACTGGTAAACTTCTGTGGGAAGTGAACAATACTAAATTATCTGAGAACAAGCTAGCCAATCATGAAATAACATGTAGCCTATACAGGGATTTAAAGAGAATAGAAAATGGGCTTTAGCTCATTCTCGACTGATACCATGTTACCTGACAATCCAGCCCTCAGCTTCCTTTGCTGAAAGGCAGTCAAGTACATCAGCATTATTCTGTGTCCTATCAGAAAAAATCATCCCAGGAAAATGGCCAGTTCAAGAATTTGAAAATTTAATTTCTTAGCTCCAGAGATGAGACCAATATCTCCCCACAATTTGGAGGAGCTATTACCAGACTAGTCCACGTCCTTGAAGTCATGGAAAGGGAAAGCATTCACTTTGGAAAGCTGATACACCTTATTCTTTGAAAGCTGATATACATTCTTCACAAGAAAGTCTTAAGTATTTTGCCTTCTGAGGGAAATAAGGGCTTTTACAAGAGGTGAAGCACATGGACTCAGGAAGTGTGGGAATATCTGACTCTAAGTGGGTTGTGAGAAAAGAGCTGGCTAGAACTAGGACAGGTATTTATGCTGATAAAGGAGACAAAAGTCTTGACATCAGAAATTAAAATAGATAAGAGGAAGACTCTATCAACTCCTGGGCTGCAGCAGTGTTCAGCACACTTGAGTCTTTCTCAGGTTGGTTTAGACCTCCTGTTTGCTTATGCCCCACTCTCTGGCTCTCTGTAATGGTTGGTGGTGCCCACTCACCTCTCTTGTTGATTCACCATGACCTGAGGAGAAGCAGCATTGCAGTTCCCCGGTTCCAGTCTAACAGAAATGCCATGTTTCAAGCTTCATGTTTTCAGCTTGTTTTATTGGAGCATCCCATAATAACCCAACATGCATTATTGGCAGGTGCTTTGGTAAAAGGTGGGGAAGAGCACAGCCTACAATCAGAAAGTTAACAGGAGTGAACACACCACCAAAACACTTTCTAATAAGAATTCTTACTATGAAGAAGACAATTTTTGCCAAATGTTTTTTCTCACCCAACCTACTATGGAAATGGAGCATCACCATGGAATAGCAAAACATGGGGAGTTCCCACAAGGTTCCTGGTTCTTGTACAAAGAGCCCTTTAAACATTTACCATGCTAGCAGAAGAGAATAGGTCTAGCATTTGCATCAAAAAAAACAACTACTGAGAGTAATCTCCCTGAACTTTTCCTGAAAAGACAACATGGATTTTGGGGTCTTCTCCCCTTTACAAGTATATGCAATAGAAATGAAGTTAACAACATTAGTTACACTGCCACAATCTATTCCTGGAATGTTATTTCTGGCCTTATAAAATCATAGTCTCCAAGTAAGACCCACTCAGTGGATGTGCTCAATAACATAAAACTTTTCCCTGATGCTTCCATCTGCAAAATCTGGTATAGAACCTCACCCAGCAAGTTTAGTTGTAGTTCAGTGAGCACAATCAGGTCTAAGGATGCTAAACATATGGTCTCTCAGCTGTAGATCCCAAAGTTTTTTATGAAGTTGACATGCCAGTTGATCTGCCTCTAATCCTGAAGAATTTGATTGCTTTCTGAGTATCAGGATGTAACAAAAGAACTTCTGCCATAAAAAAAAAGGGTTTATCTTATTTCTTTAATATAGTAAGAAAAGTAAAAACTATCTATTATCTAGGCCGTTGTAGTCATTAAAGGTGTTTAAATTATTTTGTCTGCTTTTATCACAACAGTAGGCTTACCTCTTCTGTTGGTCTAGCAGACTTTCAGCATATCACTGACCTACCTAACCTTCAAAGGGCAGAAGTGTCCTGCCAGCCTCACCTACAGAAAACAATAGGAAGCCCTCGTTTTGAAGTGAGCATTTCCATTTGTTAAAGTCAACACAGCAAAGACAGCTTTTCCAGACATCCCACAAGGACACCAGCTCGTTCCTTTTGGTCTGTAAATCCCTGTATTAGCCCAGGTTACAAACAGAAGATGAACGACCAGACCAGGAAGCAGGGGATGTGCTTCCCATCTCTGGCTGCCATCCAGGTATCCTTCCATGACACCTGGATAAACCCAGCAAAGATTAAGTACTCTCAGCAGGGCCAGGAAACTGGCCTGGTCTCTGTGGCTGGCCTCTCCTGTTCAGCACTGCTTTGACTTACTCACAATTATTTCAGGCTTTGTTAACCAGGCGTGGTCAATTTGACTTCCTCAGCAACAAGCTTAAAAAACAAATAATCCAATTAATGGAAGAAGCAGAGTGTAAAAGTGTTTCAAAAGGCTTGGAAAAGCCAAGAGGAGCAGCTGGCACATCCCTGGTGGAACATCTCCCTCCAAACAAAGGCACACAGAAAACCCTTGTTAGCGCAGCAGGGACAGCAACGTGGCTTGCTCTTTGAACCCTGCAGTCCTCAGGACAGTGACACATCACTGGGCCTCAAAATCAGTACAACAAAGCCCTGTATGCCATGCAGACATGCAGACATACAAACCTGCAGTTAAATAAACTCCAGAGACAAATGCTAACCATTGTCAGTGCTTCCCACTTCTGATCCTACGATGATATCTCAGCAAGGGCTTATATAAAACTTCTCTCTGGCTCATCAACCCAGCCTCCATTAGGCAGCAACAAAGAAATGTCAGAAGTTATTTAAGTGTATATCTTTGGCCCTGAAATGAGTGTTTGTGCTTTAGTTGAGGTGGGAGAGGGGAGTGGGAAGAGGAAGATTGAGAAGTGTTCATAGTTATTCATATGGCAGCCATGGAGAATATGTGTAGGGCTATTCATCCAAAATGTTGTCTTTGAAAATGACATTCAGCTGCAGAAATCCCTAAATATCATTTAGAGAGAGAGAGAGAGAGAGAGAGAACTCCTCTGCCTGCCTGGAATAATGAAAATTCAGGGCTTTGGTTCAAATTCCTTGTACCAGTCCTCAGCCTCACTGAGTAAAACCTTGTGATAAAGAAAATGTGTCACTACAACAAACCCCACCATGGATACCTGTTTCAGAAAGAGTCACCACAACTATTAATTCTTGCAAATCCGGGATAAAATTACTCCCAGCCCCAAGTAACAACTCAGCATTGGTGTTTATGGCCACAGCAATATCAGGACATGACCAGGCCTGTAAGATTTGTTGTTGATGGACTAAGGAAAAAGCTGTTGGTCTTCCCCATTTGCTCCTGCCACACTCAAGCAGCCTGGATCATGCCAGCAGCCTCCCCACAGCTTCTCCCCACAGTACTGAAGGAAGGAGAAACAGAGGGCATCAGAGAGGCAACATCCCCTCTCCCCCTTCCATCATGCCCTTGTTTAAGTATTTATGTCCATCCCTTGGACCAGGGGGAGAAAAGGTTATCCCTTTTATCCTAGAGATATGAGATAGAAATCCTATTCCCTTGCAAACAACAGCAAAATGATTAATTGCTACTTGCAAAGACTTCATCTGCAGGGTCTTATGATGAGGCCAAGTCATAGAACATGTGAAGTGTTGAGAGAGGAGACCACCAAGGCCAAGTGCTTGGGTGCTGCAGGATAAAGTTAGTCTCTCTTATTGAAATTCTTGTGAATAAAAGTGTTCCCAAGCTTTTTGAAGTTTTGTAGGTTAGAAACAACAGCCACACCTACAGCAGCAAATGACACACTCTTCATTACCTCTTCATGGCATAGAACACGCACACACCACTTCCACTCTCCCACTGATGGGTACTTGAGACAGCTCTCAGTCCAACCAGCTAATTTCCACTCTATAAAACAGTTGATGGTGGAAGTGAGGATGGTGCAAATGTCCTCTGAAATAACAACCCAAGTACTAATATCTAGTTCCTAGTTTCCATCTTCCTCATACCAACAGAATCCATGGAGGTTCACTTGCACTGTCACAATTTCCTACAGATGAAACACCAAAGACATTACAGAATGTTTTCAAAAACTTTTCAAAAAATAGAAAAATAGAGAGCTAAATAAATGAAGCCTAGCATTTGTACCAGTTTCCAATAGGTGCTGCTAAGCTCTTGATCACTCACTTTCTGAGCACTCCGTGTATTTTAATTTGCACGAACAACTCTTGTAGAAGAGCAGACATGATGATGGAAAAAACTGCTGTGCAGATGTCTTTCTAATTCAATTTATCTGTTGTCTTTCATTTCTTGGATTGTTAGCAGGCATCACTCTGATTTTGTGCCCCACCTTTGTGGCCTTCAGAAAGTCCAGCCTTGGAAACATGAAACAAACTAAACAGGGAGTTTACTCAGAACTTCCCATGACTAGACAGAGATGTTTGGCAAAATGCATCCCTCACAGTAACACTAATTCCTTTCCCCACCCCTGCATATGGAAAGAAACAAGTGAAGCAACAGACTAAAAAAGAAAAAATCACTTTCCACAAATTAATCCTATTTATTTATTACATATAAATCAGAACTTGTTTCAATTTTCTTACTCATTCTTGTAAATTGACTTTTTTGTAGATGATGAAACATATTCAATTATTGGGGAAAAAAATTTTAAAAAGAAAGCTGTAAAGCATTAATTTTCTGAAGACCAAAGAATCTTTAAAATGTAATTTCCAAAAAAATTAGTGACTGCTTAGCTGGACAAGAATACTTGGATGGAAACAATTATAGTTAGCACTTGCAGGTTCTTTACAGGCTTTCTGATGCACTGCCACAAAGGAGACAAAGTGAGCCTCTGATGGTCTCCTGTCAGGTAAGTTCTGTAAGTAGTGATTCAGAGTTTGTACAGACAAGCTCTCCTAATCCACAGCAGTGAGAGCTGGATGGCAGAAAGCCCATGAGTAGGACATGGGGAAGGGGAGCTCAGCAAACACAGCCGGGGCTGTACACAGAACCACTGCACCAGAGATCTCAGCAGCTGCTGTTTACAGCTCATCTGGGCTGGCAGCAGCAGCTCCCCTGCTCCAGTACACTGGAGCAAAGAGCCAAGGCAGTCAGGGAGCTGTAACAGAGGCTAGCATGTAATATTTCACATTGCAGCTGGCACAGCTTGGTTTCCTACTTTATGAGCTCGCTCAGGAGGGGAACACACCATTTTAGGGGTCTCTGCAGGCCTGACACCTCCTTCTCTTATACTGGTGTGAATCAGGGTTGTGTCCCCTGTTCCCCCTGCAAGTGCATTGCACGAGCACAACATGCCAGATGTTTCTCACTGATCGTAAATGTCTTTCACTTTATGGTAAGGGACTCACAGAAACCATCACTGGCACTGAACAGCCTAGGATAAACTCACCATGCAGAGTTCAAAGCAGCTTTGGGCTTCTCTGCCTTGGTGAACTGTCAGTAGAGACACAAAAGAGTTGAATCAGGATTTGGATGCACCAAGGTATGGCTGTGGCTGTAACTCACCAAAATTAACACAACAGAGGCCTCACTCAGCCTCCCTCTGACCTTACTTTTCCCTGGCCTTCTGCCTGGGGCTCACAACCCCTACCAGCATGCAACAAAAACCATTAGATTTTGCAAACTGAAGCCCAAGCACTGATCCCAGCACAGGTCAGGGTGTTGCAGGGCTGTGGGTGAAGCAATGGGAAACCTTTCCCTTTTGCCTGGTCCTGAGCTGTTTGTTCCCCAGCACATGCATTTTCACAGCATGTGTGGTCAGAACCCTGAATGACAAGGTGACCTTGTCACAGCCCTTCTAGTACAAGGTGACCTGCCTGGTGCATCAGGGGAGGGTGGTAGATGTGATCTCTCCAGACTTCAATAAAGTCTTGACACAGTCTCCCACAGCATCCCCTTAGAAAAACTGTCTGCTTATGTCTTGGACAGGTAGACTCTTTGATGGGTAAAATACTGTCTGGATGGCCGGGCCCAGAGATTTGTGGTGAATGGAGTCAAATCCGCTTGGCAGCCAATAACCAGTGGTGCTTCCATGGGGTCAGGTTTGGGGCCAGTCTCATTTAAAATCTGCATTGATGATCTGAATGTGGAGACTGAGTGCACCTTCAGTAAATTTCCAGATGACACTAAGTTGGCTGGGAACATTGGTCTGCTTGAGGGTAGGAAGGCTTTGCAGAGACCTGGGCTTGATCAATGGGCTGAGCACAACTGCAGGAGGCTCAATTAAGGTGAAGTTCCAAGTCTGCACTTTGGTCACAACATCCTCCTGCAGCCCGATAGGCTGGGGGAAGAAAGGCTTGAGGGCTGTTCTGCAGAAAGGGACTTGGGGGTGCTGGTTGACAGCTGGCTGAACATGAGCCAGCGTGTGCCCAGGTGGCCAAGAAGGCCAGTGGCATCCTGGCACATTTCAAGAGTAGTGAGGCCAGCAGGATGGGAAAGTCATCATGGCCATGTACTCAGCATCAGTGAGGCCACACTGCGTTCGGTCCTGGGCCCCTGACTTTACAAAGGATGTTGAGGTGCTGGAGCATGTCCAGAAAAGAGCAAGAAGGCTTGTAAGAGGACTGGAAAACATGTCTTATGAGGAACAGCTGAGAGAGCTGGGTTTGTTTGGTCTTGAGAAGGTTCAGGTGGCATCTCATCACTCTCTACAACCACCTGGAAGGAGTTGTAGTGAGCTGGGGGCCAGTGTCTTCTACTATGCCTGAAGTGAGAGGACCAGAGGGAATGGCCCTAAACTGATACAGTGGAGATTCAGGTTTGACGTTAGAAAAAAATATTTTCACTTTTAGGGTGGTCAGGCACTAGAATAGGTTGCTCAGGGAGCAGATAGAGTCACGATACCTGGAGGTGTTCTAGAGGTCAGGGTGGTGGTTTGGTGGTTTAAAGATTACAGTGGTAGTGTCAGNAGGATGTTGAGGTGCTGGAGCATGTCCAGAAAAGAGCAAGAAGGCTTGTAAGAGGACTGGAAAACATGTCTTATGAGGAACAGCTGAGAGAGCTGGGTTTGTTTGGTCTTGAGAAGGTTCAGGTGGCATCTCATCACTCTCTACAACCACCTGGAAGGAGTTGTAGTGAGCTGGGGGCCAGTGTCTTCTACTATGCCTGAAGTGAGAGGACCAGAGGGATTGGCCCTAAACTGATACAGTGGAGATTCAGGTTTGACGTTNGGGCTGTACACAGAACCACTGCACCAGAGATCTCAGCAGCTGCTGTTTACAGCTCATCTGGGCTGGCAGCAGCAGCTCCCCTGCTCCAGTACACTGGAGCAAAGAGCCAAGGCAGTCAGGGAGCTGTAACAGAGGCTAGCATGTAATATTTCACATTGCAGCTGGCACAGCTTGGTTTCCTACTTTATGAGCTCGCTCAGGAGGGGAACACACCATTTTAGGGGTCTCTGCAGGCCTGACACCTCCTTCTCTTATACTGGTGTGAATCAGGGTTGTGTCCCCTGTTCCCCCTGCAAGTGCATTGCACGAGCACAACATGCCAGATGTTTCTCACTGATCGTAAATGTCTTTCACTTTATGGTAAGGGACTCACAGAAACCATCACTGGCACTGAACAGCCTAGGATAAACTCACCATGCAGAGTTCAAAGCAGCTTTGGGCTTCTCTGCCTTGGTGAACTGTCAGTAGAGACACAAAAGAGTTTAATCAGGATTTGGATGCACCAAGGTATGGCTGTGGCTGTAACTCACCAAAATTAACACAACAGAGGCCTCACTCAGCCTCCCTCTGACCTTACTTTTCCCTGGCCTTCTGCCTGGGGCTCACAACCCCTACCAGCATGCAACAAAAACCATTAGATTTTGCAAACTGAAGCCCAAGCACTGATCCCAGCACAGGTCAGGGTGTTGCAGGGCTGTGGGTGAAGCAATGGGAAACCTTTCCCTTTTGCCTGGTCCTGAGCTGTTTGTTCCCCAGCACATGCATTTTCACAGCATGTGTGGTCAGAACCCTGAATGACAAGGTGACCTTGTCACAGCCCTTCTAGTACAAGGTGACCTGCCTGGTGCATCAGGGGAGGGTGGTAGATGTGATCTCTCCAGACTTCAATAAAGTCTTGACACAGTCTCCCACAGCATCCCCTTAGAAAAACTGTCTGCTTATGTCTTGGACAGGTAGACTCTTTGATGGGTAAAATACTGTCTGGATGGCCGGGCCCAGAGATTTGTGGTCAATGGAGTCAAATCCGCTTGGCAGCCAATAACCAGTGGTGCTTCCATGGGGTCAGGTTTGGGGCCAGTCTCATTTAAAATCTGCATTGATGATCTGAATGTGGAGACTGAGTGCACCTTCAGTAAATTTCCAGATGACACTAAGTTGGCTGGGAACATTGGTCTGCTTGAGGGTAGGAAGGCTTTGCAGAGACCTGGGCTTGATCAATGGGCTGAGCACAACTGCAGGAGGCTCAATTAAGGTGAAGTTCCAAGTCTGCACTTTGGTCACAACATCCTCCTGCAGCCCGATAGGCTGGGGGAAGAAAGGTTTGAGGGCTGTTCTGCAGAAAGGGACTTGGGGGTGCTGGTTGACAGCTGGCTGAACATGAGCCAGCGTGTGCCCAGGTGGCCAAGAAGGCCAGTGGCATCCTGGCACATTTCAAGAGTAGTGAGGCCAGCAGGATGGGAAAGTCATCATGGCCATGTACTCAGCATCAGTGAGGCCACACTGCGTTTGGTCCTGGGCCCCTGACTTTACAAAGGATGTTGAGGTGCTGGAGCATGTCCAGAAAAGAGCAAGAAGGCTTGTAAGAGGACTGGAAAACATGTCTTATGAGGAACAGCTGAGAGAGCTGGGTTTGTTTGGTCTTGAGAAGGTTCAGGTGGCATCTCATCACTCTCTACAACCACCTGGAAGGAGTTGTAGTGAGCTGGGGGCCCGTGTCTTCTACTATGCCTGCAGTGAGAGGACCAGAGGGAATGGCCCTAAACTGATACAGTGGAGATTCAGGTTTGACGTTAGAAAAAAATATTTTCACTTTTAGGGTGGTCAGGCACTAGAATAGGTTGCTCAGGGAGCAGATAGAGTCACCATACCTGGAGGTGTTCTAGAGGTCAGGGTGGTGGTTTGGTGGTTTAAAGATTACAGTGGTAGTGTCAGGTGGACAGCTGGACTTGATGATCTTAAAGGTCTCCTTCAATACTGACTCTTCTTTGATTCTATTAATGTCTGTGGGATTGTGGGCATCCCTCATAGGGCTGGTAAACCCAGAACCTGTCTGCAACATGCTTTTCTTTTTTGCAGCTTTTAAAAAAATCCAGTTAGCATAAAATCATAGAATAATTTGGGTTAGAAAGGACCTTTAAGGGTTGTCTACTCTAACCCCTCTACAATGAGCAGCAAAATTTTCAGGTCAATCATGTTGCTTAGAGCCCCATCCAGCCTGACCTTGATTGTTTCCAGGGATGGGGCATTGGGACAGACCTTGAATATTTAACTAGGGTTAGACCTTGAATATTTTTAGGGCACCCTCCACCTCCCTGGTCAACTTGTTCTGGTGTTTTACTACCCTCCTTATAAAAACTTCTTCCTTTTATTAAATTTCAATCAACCTTTCATCAGTTTAAAACCACTACCCTTGACATACTGCAACAAGCCCTGCTAAAAAGTTTATCCTTGTCTTACTTGTAGTACTGAAAATACCTTCTCAGACTTGGTTCTGTAAGCTCTGCACTTCTCAGCTTTCTTTTCAGTAAAAGCTGCTTACCTTTATTTTTTTCTGATACTTTTTAGGAGCTTGCATGGGATTTAGGTTTCTCTCTCCCAAAGCTCTTTTCACTGCCTTTCATTGTTTGCCCTTCTTTGAAAAGAGCTTTGAAAACCTAAGTTGGAAAATGTCAATTAATGAAATACATTTACAGTGTTTTTCACAGTATAAAACACTCTGAGGAGTTAGCAAGCAGAAAATGTAGAGACTTTCCTCTTACAATTCTTTGGGAGATTTAATGCTGGCAATTATAAGAATGCAAGTGGTATTTCCAGCTAAACCGTGTTTGTGACTAAGCAATTTATTAGAAGTAATTTACTTGATTTGGGGATCAAAACACAGAGCTCACTTTATGATATGTGGTTGTGTCATTGGTGGCAAGGAACGCAGATTAGAGCTTATTCAGATAGATTTATTTTTCTAATAAGATTTGAAGAGTTTTTTCTTTCCTTTACATGTAGCAAAAGAGCAGCATTTCTTTTCAAGGCTTGATTTCAGAGAAGGATTTAAAATTTCATTAGAAATTTGTGTGGCCCTCAAAGGCAGCACAGAAGAAAGATCACTCTCTTTTCCACTCTATTTCTACATTATTGAGTTTATAGTTAATTGAATTGCTACTGCGCTGAGTGATGTTTATGCAGACTGCCTGTTTTCTTCTTTTGGAGTAGAAATTGATCATGAAAAATAGCTGGCTTATAAAAAGTATAGGTATGGGCTACTGCACTGCAGAAACTTGTGTCTAGATCTTCTCTCCCTTAGGGTACAGCTCATACCTCTGTAAATGATGTATGACTGTAAATATATTGCTCTGTAGGGCTGGAATACTGATGCCTGGGTAAAGGGGTGGAAATGAGCAGCAAAAGGGGCACAGCCTGCATTTCCCAAACCTGACCCCTTTGCACACATGCAGCAATAAAACCTCGGTCACAAATATCCTGAGGGGAAGGAAGGGAGGTGAGTTTCCTGCTTGCAGCCCTGCCTGCCCTGCTGCCCTGGGCAGACAAAAGCCTTTCCAATGTCAGGCTGGTTCACACACAGCAGGATAATTTTTTGAGTGGTTTTAGTGACTGACACCAGTCTGGAGCTTCAATACCCTGACAGTATTGTTCACAGCAATGAACACCTTGGTGGTGACCAGTTAAAGAGATGCCAGAAACATTCTCTCTCCCATCCTGCTGGAAGTGAAAGGAGCACAGGGGCAGGACAGGGATGGCAAGAAGGAAAAGTGCTGGCATTTCTGCCAGTCCACTGGGGTCTGCATGCCCAGGGAGGCCCTTGCATTACTCTATGTCCTCCTTGTACC
The DNA here is from genome assembly GCA_013400775.1 of Chaetops frenatus. Taxonomy (NCBI): domain Eukaryota; kingdom Metazoa; phylum Chordata; class Aves; order Passeriformes; family Picathartidae; genus Chaetops; species Chaetops frenatus. The sequence continues at coordinate 98,403 of VZTR01033855.1, read as the reverse complement.
TAGATGGCAGGTCCCAAGGTGCCCCATCCCTCCAGTAGGATCCCAGCTTTCCCCTCCTATTTCCCCCACTCCACCAGCCCCCAGCACCAGGACCCTATGGTCTCATTCCTTTCCTTCCCAATTCAATTCAACTGTGCTGAAATATGGGACATTCTATCCCCACAACGTGTACCGTCTTCCAACAATGGTGTTGCTGGGACCTGGGTCCACACAAAAGGAGATGTATAGGGGTGCAACAGGAGTTAAGGAAACCTGTGTATTCCCACCCCATACTGAGATCCCTCATTACCCCACCAGCACAAGGCCAAGCAACCCTACTTCCCCTTCCACCAGTTGGATCCCCCTCAGAAATTTTTCCTCCCTAGAGGTCTCTACAAGAACAGTGGGCAAGGAGACCTTAGAGGGCGACCAAGCCACCGCCACTCAGCTGGGAGAGAAGAGTGTTAAGCCTTACATGGCGAGTTTGTGTACAGGGTCACATGCAGAAGGGCTTTTCATGAACTCTGGCAAAGATCAGTAAAGAAAATACATTAATCCACCCACTAAACACACTGGCAGTTTCTGGCCCTGCTGCATGTTTGGACACTTCTTCTTGCCAGAGCAGCACTCTAATTTCTGCATGTTGCCTCCAGAAACAACCTGCGTTTTGAACAGTCTTCAGTGGTGAGAGCCAAAGCTGGAGGAGACAAGGATAAGGGCACCACAGAGGGGATGCATTCAGCTGCTGGTAGGCAGCCATGAGCTCTACTGTGAAGTGGCTTTTGCTGGCATCACCTATTTGCTCCGACACCTGGTGCCCTACAGAGCATAAACAGAAAACTCCTCAGGAAAACAGACAGAAGACTGTACTGGGTTTACGTTTTCCAGGCCTGATTTGCAGTGAATGGTTGAGCTTTACTGCCAAGGTAAGGAGCATTGGGATCCAGAGTGAGACCTAGTATTCTTGGCGAACTGAATCAACAGTGGCAAGGACAGCACGTGGCTTGCACTGGCAGTGGGCAGACAGGGAAAGCATGCTGAAAAACCCATTTGTGTTTTCTGAGGGCTCTGGTCCTCAGCTGTAAATTTCGACACTGAATCCATCACTGCTGAGACTTTTGATTAACAAAAAGCACTCTCCTGAACAGATTACTTTACTCCTCATAAAAGAAGACTTATGGTGATGGATCAGGCTTTATAAGAGGTAGTAGAGCAATGACATATATCCCACTTAACCCAGGAAGACTCAATCCCTACCTACACTGGGTTCTAGATGAACAGTTCATACACTGCACTTCTTACAGACCCAGTTGTGTTCAGTCACTATACACTTCTGTCTGCAATAACTACAATTTTGCCAAAAAATAATGGTACCTAAAATTTATTTCCATTGTGGCAGCATCTTGGTTTCTGATAGCAGGCTGGAGAGATACAAACAACACAGTCCACCTCCATAATGTCACAGCTTTTAAAGCTGGTTACACCTCTTCAGATCCAGAGATGCAGACACAATCGAGGAAATTCCTCTTCAGTACCACCCTTGGCATTTCCTGATCCCAAATGTGATGGAGGCTTTTCTAGACCCTGCATTTACTGTTTACTTTATTTATGATTCAACACAGGATTTGTGGCAACCTCTGTTCTAAATCAGACCTTGGGAATATGGGGTATAGGTGGTATGGGTAGATTCAGCTACATGGCAAAATGAAGACTTCTTGATGTCCATGGCAGCTTTGTGTTGTAGTTCAAATGCAAGTGCATCCTCCACCTTTCCTTTTTCCTACAGAGATGTATCTTGTAATAATTAAAAGAAAGCAATATCTGAGCATTACTTCTTTCTGCTGCAGTCCAAGATCTATAAGCAAATGTACCAGACTTGTTGGTCTTAACTAGTGTTGTCTGCATGTCCACAGTTAATGCAGTACATGTTAAAATGCTTTAAGAGTGTACACTGAACAGAGTAGTAATTTCTGAGTTTATTCAAATACCTTATTAGATTCTCCTTTCAAAACCAAGTTCACTTTGCCTTAAGTCTTTTGATAATTAGAGAGGCTGGCAAAGTCAGAAGTTTCCAAAAGTTACCGCCCAGAGCTTTAAAAAAAATTTAAAATTCATTACAGTTAAAATGGTCACTGTTCAATTGGAAAGACTCAAGCTCTTCACATATCAGTCACAGAAAAAGGATCCCTTTTCCATTCCCCTCTATGAACGTTCACCATAGGAGCCTGTGAGCCTGCCCAGTTGGGATGGGGATAGCAGGTTGCCAGGGCCCCATTCTGCTGCTAGATGCTGCAGGAGGCCCAGGGTAAGGGATTCATCAGCTCTCACTTGAACATTGCCCCAGCAAACCTAAAAAGGCTGACTTTGTCATCTTTTGTCACCTTTTTTTTACATCTGAGTCACACAAATGAACAAGGGACTTGGGACTTACTGACAGAGCCCAACTTCTCTACAGTCTCAGGAAACGTGGCCTTTGCCATCTTCTCTGAGAAACACCCAGTGGTTCATATTTAAACACTGTAAGTTTGGTATACATCCATTTAACCAAGCATGCCAACATTATGTATTCATTTGGCCCATGAGATCTCCTCATTCATAAGGAAGTAAAAACAGAGCCCTGGCTACCCAATTGCTCTAATTATTTAAAGAAGTTTCTGATGCTGGCAAGGGCTACAGCACACATAATTCAGCCTCCCTACCTTTCTCAAAAACTAGACAAATACATCAGTGTATTTTATATAAGTCTTACAGGACATTGGTTATTTTATTTACCTGAGGCCAATTTCCATATAAGTGCTTTAAGCAGCTAAAGCCAAACAATGTTAACCCCCTGGTTTTCTTGCCATCCCAATTATACTTTTAACTTCCCACTCTGTTCTCCAACTTGTTTGTTCAGGTATAAGTGGTTTTCAAGAACAATTTGCCTTAAGTGTAATAATGCATAAGTTAAGATTTTATTTCACAGAGTTTGAGAAACGTGGAAAAACTGCAGAATGTGAACTCCACTGCCACTTGTTAGGAGTTAACTCTAACATGTGCAACCATGCTCTTTGAACAGAGCCTGCACTGCCAGGCTGTGCGTGACATCTTGGGGTGTTGTAAGATTCTGCTCTCTGATTCCTGTGGTAGTATTGGGTTGAAAAGGCTCGAGGGTAATTGCTTGAGAGCAGAAAACTTTTTCCTTTCCGTTTAAGCACCTGGATGGGATTAGATGTGACATAGCTACACGTTGTCTTGCAGAAATCATTTAATTTGTCTGTTTTCTGTCCTTGTGTGCAGAGTCAGGACTGCCTCGCTAAGCCCACAGGAATCAGCTGAGAAGACACATTCAGCACTTTCTGTCTAATGTTCACAAGCCAATTAGTTCAGTCTTGGGTAGTATATATTTCCTACTCATAACCTAGAGAGCAAATGATTACATGGTTTTAGAAGAGTGGCACCAGCCTCATGCCAGAAGAGCAGTGTGTGCCTTGGGTCCCACAAGTGGGACAAAAATCTGGCATCTGAGACTCTCTACTTTCCAGTGGGAAAAATTTTCCAGAAAAAGTTTAGATTTGTCTAAAAATTGTGCAGGCATATCTTGTTTTATAACATACCTGAAGAGTATTCTCTTTGTCTATGCCTACAGCAGTGGGGCCAGAAATTCTTCCTGAGTGTTGGGGAGGTGAACAGAATGGGTTGAGCTGCAGCACACATCTGCTCCACAGAATCTATTTGAGTGTCAACCCTTTGCACAGACCTCTTGGAAGCAATTTACTGCCTTTGAAACCATCATCCTCTGTTCTCAGTTAGATTTTGACCTCCTCTGTGAACCTACTGCACTGTAAAACCTTTCTCTCTTCCTCTTTCAACAAAAGTTTAACCTGTTCATGTAAATCACTCCAGAAAGGCCAGCTGTGATCAAAAGGTTCTGGGTCTAGTCAGTAATGAACTTGAACTGAATTTGGACATGTAAGTGCAAAAAGTGCAAAGCTACAGCTTTCTCTGATGGTTCCCTCACAATAACCTCTTCTCAGATCAGAGGCTATACCAGTTGGTCAGCATCAAACCCAGAACATGTGAGTTTACTTGCATTTCAAAACGGGGGAGGTTTCCCCTACTTCATTTACCTGTGAATGACGGCATGCAGAGAGAGGAAAGCATGAGGAATCTTACATTATTGTGTTGGCTGAAATATGTAAGTCCTCTAGTTATGCTATGAAAAAATGTTTTGTAAAAATTGTTGAAGTCAGATTTTAATGAGGATTAGATTAAGTGCAGTGAGCTTCCCTTCAGTGAAGTCAGATTTTCAGCTGCTACCCACCATGGTCTTTACCCAGCTGCTACCCAAAGCAATTTTTTTTTAAATAAACACTGTGTACCTTGAAAATCCTGCATGACAAATGATCTCAAAATGAAGATTTATTTAAGGGTCTGTGACTAAGATCTATCAGCAAGTGTCTAGTCTTCTAGGTTGCTGCTACTTCTGTTTGAAAATACCAAACTTCCTTACTGAGTCTTGGCCAGATTATCTCCACTGTCAGTGCTAACACTGCTTTTATACATAAATCTCTCTTTCTGCTATTTTGTCTTTCAGAGTGAAGGCAATATCTGAGTAGGTCACTAAATTTTCTTCAGAAAGTTACAAACCTTCTCAACTCTCTGACTCTCTAGTCTTATTCACAGATTCATAAATTGGAGTCTGCATCCTTTTGCTTTCAGGCTTTGTTTCAATGGATCATGCTAAATCCTGCTTTAACTAGCATGCAAATGAAAATACACTATAGTAAAACTTAAAAACTACTACCACAAATACTACAAAGAGTTAGCAGAAAACTCAGATGGAGGCCTCAGACTAGAAGCAATGGTGGGAGACATGAACACATACAGATACAGAGCGCTTGTCCACCCCCTAGACAATAGTGTTCAATACATATTGTCTTCAAATTAGTGGCTTCCTGACTGCACAGCTAACTCTTTTGCAAACAAATCTTTCCCTGTAGCAAATCCCAGCAGCAAAGTAGAGCCATTCAATGTGGTCTACCTCTTGTTTCTGCTCTTTGTGATGCCAGCTCTTGGGTGGCTGGAAATTACCGCTGTCAGGAAAGAGCACAGGCAACGGCACTCAGAAATGTTGTGATAAAAAGAGACAGTCAGTGCCCTCCTCAGTGTTTTGTTTTGATACTCTTCAGTTCTCCATTACAAACGATAATGAGAGGCTAAATACCCTGAATAATAACAAACCAGATAGTTTACTTTTTCTGCCCACTCAGTGGTTCTGCTCCATAGTTCCTGGGATGCTCATTTCCAGGGTGCCAGGTTTGCTCTCAGGCAGCAATGGAGAAATGTGCCACCTAACTGGCAGCATTCTTGACCCTGAGCCAGGAGTGGAGCCAGCAAGGCTGGGAGGGCAAGGTGAGTGCAGAGTGGACAGGGCTGCACCATTGCTGTGTTTCTGGAAGCAACAAAGCTGTGTTCTCACTCCACTGCATTTGAACGAACTCCTTCCTGGTCCACTCTGGCTCTTTGCCCGTGGTACAATTTACCCACAAATAAGATAATTCATCCATGGAAAATGAAAAGTGGATCTATCAGCTGTTTCTTTTGTAAAACTGCCACCCTTCAGCAACAACAATGAAGCATGACCTTGGTGTAGGCACTGTTGTTCTTGCTTTGACGCCTTGTCAACAATGTTCCACATGCCAACAGCTACAGCCCTCAGGGAGATGACACGGGTACCAGAAGGTGAAGCTCAGGAGGACTTTTTCCTGTAGCAGTTATCCCAATCATCTGCTGTGTCTGGCTTCTCAGTTCCATCACTCAACACCAGTCCAGCTAGTTTGATGCAGCCCTGTTGCATGCTCTGTGGGTGCAGCCTGAGCCTTTGCCGCCCAACCATGGTTTGGTTTGCCAGAAGCTCAGTCTTCAGTAGTCTCACTTACACTGGTTTGAGATCAAGATTCTCTTGTAACCCACTGACCTGAGACTGTAAAGCAATACAGGCAACTCAACATCTACACAGATTCCCATGGATTTCTGAAAATCAGCTGCTTGTATCGAAAGTAAGTGACTAAAGACCAGTGAAGGTCTGTGCCCAAAGATTTTTGAGTATATCTATCAGCATCTGCAGGTAAGGAGTTGTCATGGGGACTTCAGCCTTTCATCAGCAGTGGGAAATGACACATAGCCACTTAGCTACAAACCCCCAGTATTTAGATATTTGTGCCCTAGTACCTGTATACCTCTAAACTTGTAGTCCTAAGGTCTCAGTCCTTTTGTCCCTCATTATCTGATTAATTGAATCTCACAAAGCCTTATGAAAAGGGTGATGATATTCTGAAATTGTTAAATTGAATTAATAAGTATTGGGGATGGGGGGGAGGAGGTGGTGTGGTGTTTCAAGTTTTTTCAGTAGATCTTCTAGGTAGAACTGCTAACAGTTCAGATTTGCTGTCTGAAGAGGATTTCTGCCAGTCCTCTGCCTCCTGCCTTGCATGGACTCACCATGGCAAGCCAGAGCTCCTGTATTAAGAGAATCAAATGAAGTATGAATCATTATATCTTAGTAACACAGTTGGAACTTGTTGATAAACTTTCAACATCGTACTGTTTATTAATATGCTGAGCTGTTACACAGTTTCTGCAGGTACTGGAGTAGATATTTACAAGCACCAGGTAAGCATTTTCCCTTTGAACAAAATGCACTTAGGGGATTGTTAAATCAGGAATTACATGTCTTTCTAATGTGGGTTTTGAAGTCAATCTCCAGTCTTTATACTAGATTTTTTTCATCAATAATGATCTTAGATAAAACAGTGTATGTTCACCCATGGATGTTGTCTATACACTTCTAAATACTTAGATGGAGTTGCAAATTATAGTTCACAGTCTAGAATCCTGGAATATGATACCAGCGCTTTCTGTGATAATCTCATAATTACTATGATCTTGATTATCTCAATACATTTTTCTTCTTAAAGTTACCCAAGAATTTTAGGACATCTGCATACAGATACTTAAATAAACTAGTTATTTTGTAAATCTCATTTGACCAGGTCACACATAACGAGTACCAGTTTACTAACCTTTGAGAGCATTTTATTAAATTCTCACATCTAACTTTGTCAGAAAGCCACATTTCTACTTCTCTGTGCCCAGACTCGTACACTTATTCTGTCACTAATCCTCTGGCTTCAGGGAAACTGCTGGGGGAATACTATGCTATTCACATAAGTAAAGGCATCACAGTTTGTCTCTTCAAAAGATATTTTCTCTCTTTAAACCTGATCTGCACCTAACTAATCTGGTAGCTATAATTTTTAGAGCTGTGTGGTTTACTCTCATCTATTCATTCTAGTCATTTCACTACAGTGCTGAACCGCACAGGGAGACTGAAAAAAAATGAGCCACAACATCAGTTGAGTAAAGCTTCACTTCCCGAAAGAGAAAAACTTGACAAATCTGACAGGCTAGTGCAAAAGAAGCATAGAAATCCCTACCAAAAATATGTGGGAGGGAACGTATATTTAAAATAGGACCGCCTAATTCGGCTGCTAAATCAGTGTAAGGAGCTCTGTACGTCTGTGTGTGCGGGAGGGAGAGGGAAAAACAGAGAGAGAGAGACACAGAGAGGGAGAGAGGAGCAGAGGGAGGGAGGGGGAGAGAGAGAGAGCAATGTGCCTTTCACAGAGCTGGGAGCTTGATGGGAATGTTTGATTAGCTCCCCTCTGAAAGAAAAAAGGTGTCCAGGCCTCCCTCTGCTGCCTGCCTCTCCTTCTGCAGAATAATGTTGTCTGGAGTTTGGGGTACAGAAAAGCTTGGAAAAAAACCCACTTTCATACTGTGTGGAGAAAAGGAATAAAAAGTTGAACACCTCAAGCAAGGTAATTCTGATGTTGTTTTTCTGCTGTATTTATTTAGGGGGGAGAGGGGGAAGTTGTGTTTTTTGCCTGTTGATAATAGTTAAGTATTTTCACTGCTGAGAAACTGTAGGGACATAATGTTTTATTTAGCATTCCAGCTGTGTGCTTAGGATCAAAGACCAAAGACGATGAAGACATAAATGTAGAATGAAACTGTACTTTACTCATATATACTTCATAAAGTATTTATGAAAGCATTAAGCCCCTACTGTTAAAGTGGACACATATACTCACTGCCTGAACAGCAAGAGCTTAACTGTGTGATAAAGAATGGTGTATATAAGCCACACACCAATAGATATTTATTTAAGCCTTCTGTTCAAAATGTTTGTGATAGACAATGCAACTTGTTCCTAAGTTTAAAACTGTTTTGCCTTCAAGACTTTTTCACGAAGTCTTTTTGATCAATAGGAAGGTGTGTGTAGTATCATTAATTAACACTACCTGACACTGGGGAACACTAATCTCCAAGGCACAGAATGGAAAATGGTATTATTCCAGTGATGTGTGTTTCTGTGGTGTGAACTCCCTTGGTAATGGATAGATAGAGATGTATGAACAGTACAGTAGCCTAGACTATATACATCCTTTTGTGCTGAGTGCTTGTTTTGGTGGTGAGGCTCCAAAAATGAATAGCATTGTCAAGCCTGCCACAGCCGCTCAGCTCTCTGCAGAGAGATTAGAGTCTTGATAAGTCTCTTCAAAATGTGATTTCTCTCTGACTAGTACAAACATGAACCAAATGCCCCAAGCTAAATATCAACTCTAGTTAATATTTTGTTCCTAGAGTTTATGGGAACTACACCACATTCAGAGCAGAAAGCAAAATTACAGATTACATCCTCCCTAGAGCACTCTGCTTTTTCTCTAACCTCTCCAAAATTTAAACAAAACACCAAGACAAGAAAATACACACACAGAAAAATTTGTTCAGATGGCTTTTAAAATACATTTTATGAGAAAAGCCATGGAGTTGTATCTGTTTACAGCTTGTATTTTACTATCTACATCCTGAAGTTAAAAACACTTTTCATTTGTCTACACTCAAAGAAAATCTGTGTTTTCCTGTATCTGTATTATCATCTTCTTCAGACTTTACTCAGTTCATCACTTGAATGACAGTCATGACTGTTAGACTGATCTCTTTCAGAGATGCAAAGAGAAGTCAAGCAAAAATAACAGCATTACAAACACATTAATTTTCAACTATTAAGTTGTATATCTTATATTAAACGGACTTATTTTGCTTGCATGTTTTATTTAATCCTTTGAGTTGCTGGGGTTGTTCTCACTGGGATGACAAAAAGGACTTCCTGTCTTACAGCTATTCAAGATGTAAAAAGTTTGGTTTTTTTAAGAAGAAACTTAGAATATACTGCCACTACTGTGTTTCCACCTGTAGTAGTAAAAAGTTTGGCTTAACTTGGTCTTTAATTGTTCTTGGTCTTTAATTGTTCTTACCTTTACTTAATGTAAGACACTTCTTTCCCTAGTGGTAGAATTACAGCACTTACCACTGATTTGTTGAACCAAGCAGTTTTACTAGTTAGCTACACCAGCTTTCCTCACACTTGGAATACAAGAAAGATACACAATGTGGATTCTCTTTCGTCTAATAAGAATGAGATCTTATAAAAACTTTGCCTTCAGGGGAGGCATTAGCAAGGTGTTCCCTTTTCACTCAGTTACTTTCACAGGAGTAGTAGGCAATTAAATTTTACAGTCCTTTTTGTCAAAATTAATTGGAGTACTTCTAAAAGGGGACTGCTTGAGCCACTGTGAACACAGAAGCTGGAAAAACAGGCTAATGACTTCATGTGAAACGTCAGAATTATTTATTATTTCTGGCCATTGCTTCTTAGAAAACATTGCTAAAAATAAACATGAAGTTTATGTAACAATGGCATGAAAATCTTGACTGTATCTGGTCTGCCTGGAGAAATTTGAACTTTTTCCTTTTCACCTCTGAACCAAAAATAAAGATCTAGTCAGAAAATATTGCAACCTAAGGTTCAGAGCATGCATGTAACAAGCCCCCTGTTTTACAAAAAGTCTCCTAAATCACAGAAACATAGATTGGTTTGGGTTGGAAGAAACCTTAAAGACCATCTAACCATTCCAACCCCCCTGCCATAAGAAGGGATAACTTTCACCAGACCAGGTTGCTCAAAGCCATATCCAGTCTGGCCTCAAACACTTCATGTGACATCCACATCTCCTCTGGGCAACCTGTGGCAGTGCCTTACCACCCTCACAGTGAAGAATTTCTTCCTAATATCTAATCTAAAACTACTCTCCTTGGGTTTAAGTGTTGATCGGTAAGTCATTTAAGGCAGCTGGATGAAATGAGCAAGAAAAAGCGACAGCTCAGTTTACTACCTGCAACTATGACTGTATACCTGAAAAAAAAGTGCTGTGACACTTGTAGACATGAATTGCCCGAATAATGGGACTGGTATGGGCAGGGGCCAGAGCACCGAGGGGTGTGTTGGCCCATTGCAATTGGCTGGGGTGGCAGTGTCTTTTCTGGATGGGTAATGAAAAACAAAAGTCTGGAATTTCCTGGCAGTCCTGGAGGGATATTCTGGCCCCCTGAAGCTCTGGGTACACACCAGGACTTGTCCAGCCTGCTGCAGCATCAGCTGACATTTAGATTTCTCATTCAGGGCTCAGGAAGTGGACACTGAACATATAATAGGTCCTTCCTTCTGAAAACCTCTCCATCATACAGGTCTCAATCTGTGCTGAAAAACAGAAACACAGAACTGCAAAACTGACTGTTTGGGGTTAGATTTTTTTTTTTTTTTTTTTTTTTTTTTTTTTTTTAATAAAAGAAAAATAATCATCATAACATGTATTGTACAAAAAGACAGGGAGGATGCAGCTACAGCAGTCGCGAGTCTGCCCTCCACATCTTTCTCCTGTGGAGTAGATTTTTAAATCCGGAGTTGGAGAGAGAAATAGGTGCTTAACACCTACTTAGAGCACTTCAATTCTTCTTTTGAACTTGCCGGGGCACAAGGAGCCCCCTTGTCCCAGGGCTGCCTGGGGAGCCTGTGCTAGAGCTCAGCTGGGACCTGGGACAATGCAGCCCCTGTTCTGGGCCCGGCTGTCGCACAGAGACTATAATTATCTCTCCTCTAATGACCAGCCAGGCAAGATAACAGTTTTCATGCTATGTTTAGAAAACAATGTCTTACTACAAATTGTCAGATCATTCGTCTGTAAAAGAGTCTCTCTAACAGTCCTGAAGCAGCTGCCACTCTTTTGCATCCCATTTCCTTTATTTGCTGCACATTTCCCTCTTGGAAAACCTGAGTAAGTGCTGCGCAGGCAGCACAGCTTCCCGCTGCCACACAAGCGGCTCAGGAAGGCGCAGAAATGCCCAGAAAACCTGTAGCCGTTTAGATTGTATCTCTGTCAGTAAATCAAACTCTGAACTGCCTGTCTTGCCAGAGCCTGCATCGCCCCTGTGAACTCTCTAGGCCCCCAACCCAGAGGGGCTGCAGGCAGCGCTGTGAGGTAAAACTGCCTTGTGCTGGCTCATGACAATGCCCTGCAGAAAGCAAGCTGCTGCAAAAAGAGGGATGTGAAGGGACTTGTTGCAGATAAAACGGGAGCACTTATTACTGATGAACTTTTCCTCCAGCTCTGTGGCCCATAGACAAGTCAGGATCTACTGAAACTCTGTAGGCTCCAAAGGCATCTATGGGGTAGCTGTACTGACCAGCTGTGACTGCAGCTTGTGTGGGTATAGCTGCCCCTTGCTACACAGGGAAGAGCCAGGTTTGGGCAGTCCTGACAGCATGGCACTCGTGGGCTGGCTACCCAAGTATTTGCTCTGGGCTCTGCAAACATTCTGCACCTAACCCTGTGCTGGGGCAGCTCTATAGTTAGTGGTGTCTGAGGGCTGCTACCACATCCTCTGCAGGTGCCCTGCCAGCAGAAAACAGAGTCCATTCCCCCTTTCTGCAGCCAGCTCACCCTCATCTCTCTTGCCATCTTCTCTGTTGTCCTCTGCAGCAGGACGTGGCTGGGTTGCCTTGGGCTGCCTTTCCTCTTTGGACTCATTTTTCAGTGATTGAGACTTGGAAAAATAGCCAGAAAGTGTTGATCAGAAAGAAAATTTCCCAGCAACTTGGAAGCATCAATATTTCTCATGAAAATGCATTTTAATTGAAAAAAAAAAAAAACAACCACCACCTGCAGCTTTCCTTCCTTTTTCAAGCAGAACACCCAAATCTATAGCTCATATCCTGAACTGGAAACATATTTGCATTCAAAAGAGTATTTATAATCATCTCTGGTTCGTTCAAATTGTCTAGGTTTAAGCAGTTCTTAATTTCAGTCTTGCTGTAGTTGACTTTCTAGCACCAAAAAAGCCCATCCCATCTTTGCTTTATCTCCAGAACTTCTGAGTGCATTAAGAGGTCAGTGGCACATTAAGAACAAAATCTGTGTCAGTTATCCTTAATGTGTCTCATTCTACAGAACACCCCATAGACACAGATATAAAAAATACAGTCAACTTGCATTTGCAAACTGTTACTCAGCCTATCACCTTATAAAATATCTTTGTAAATGTAACACACGTAACACAGTAGCCAACAATCCTTCAGCTGGAAGCTTGTTTCATAAGAAAAAAAAGTCCATAATTGCCAAGTGACAGTTAGACATGAGCCAAAATTTTGGGGGAAATTCTGAATGTCCTTGTGTAGCTTCATGCAGTCCTTTAATGTCTCCACCAGGATGATCTGGGGATTTCCAACACCTTCAGGCTTGTACACAAAACTATGGAAATTTTTACCTCTCAAGAACCACTCGTTTACAGGGAAGTTTGGACAGGGCCATGTCTGCACCTCTCAATCTCCCTGCCAGGTTCCTTTAGGGACTCAGAAGGCTCCATTCTTTTCTGTTTCCCCCAAATACACCGCTTACCCTTCAGCCCATAGAACAGGGGTGAGACATAGAGGAAAGCTGGCAGCAGTGCTGTGTATTCTGGCCGTGGACAACTTCAGTGAGTCAGAGCTACAAAAGGCTAAGGGCTCCCTGACTACAGGGGTATTTTCACAGCTGAGGATGGTGGGAGTCCATCCTTCTCACCTCTTTCGCAATGCATCTTCAACACTTGATAATTTTGTTCTTCTGGGCTTGCTTGAAGAAGGTTTAGGACATAAAGCATAAGAAGAAAGAGGCTGTTTGGAAATGAGTCTACATGGAGGAGTGTCCAGAGGAGGAAGGTGAGAGGTTAGAGAAGTTTGGAGTAGTTCCAATGGAACAAGGACAAATACTGGTATCACGTAAGTCAGAAAAACCTACTTGCACCCTGCTTTGGAGACAGCCTTTCTACCAAACTGCATCTCAAAATATGTGGTAATTTGGGACAGAAAGTCTCAGTCGTCCATGGTCTACATCTTCTGTTCTTGTTGGTTGAATCTGTGTGTAGAAAGAAATACATAGGTTAGGCAATAATTAGATTTGAAGGAGGAGCTCATATGGTAATCTCCCAAAGCCAAAGTTCAGAACAAAATTCCTAAGCATGGAAGTAGATTATGCAATACTGAGGTCTGCAGGCTTAGTTTGTTTTCAAAACAAAAGACCACAAATTACAAGTTCCTGCTCCCAGTCCATGTGGTTTCCCTTTTTGATCTTGGTCTCTCAGAAACAGAATCCTGTGATTCATCTCTATGCAAAACTGGCAGGTTTTAAAAGATTCTAATATGCAAAATTAGTAAAACAGTGTTAGCCTTGTTCTGAGACACATTTCTCAGCAATTTCTGGCTGCACCTACACTGTCACAGTATCCAGGACTGGGCTCTGAAAGCCACTTTCTCTGCCACCATGTCTTCTAGCTCTTCATTTCCCCTCCAGGGCACTCAGACAGTAAGGAATGTCGTTTTGGAAGCTTAGCTATTCCCCATGTTGTCTGCATGACCCATATGTTAGAGAGACCACTCCTGCCAGTGGCCAAGGGCTGCCAAAACACAGCCATAAGGCTGCACAGCTTGACCCTCACCATGTCATGTCTCCCACCAGCACCTCCACCAACAGCAGGTCTTCAGGAAACCAGCACTACCCATAATGGCCTCATTTATAATGCTGGCACTCATTCAAATCCATAGCTCACTTTCCTCCCAAAAGCAGTATGGAGCCCTGAGATGTCTTCTTCAGTCAATAAAAAATGGAAGCACTACTCACAGGTCCATGGTGTCCAAGCTGTCCCCCAGAACATCCCCAGGTGAGAGACATCAGCCTGAGTGTGCCTGTTGGGCTGCAGGTGGGCTGCAGACCAGCACCAGCTGGGAGGGATACCGCTGGAACAGCCTGTAGCAAAGCCACAGCAGCAATGACCTCTGGCTGGGGAGGGTCACGGGCAGGCTGGCCATGCAGAACGTCCTGGGGTGTGGGGTTGGGCATCCTGACCCTCAGCAGCTGACCCTGCAAGGAGGAGAGGGATTTGGAGCATGAGAAGATGACTTCTGGCAGCACTAGATGACTGAGGGGCAGAAGGTGGTTTGGGGTTGTTTTGTGATTTGCCTTGTGTAGCAACCTCTCTTGTAGCACTGGTTAGTTTTTTCTAAACTAAAGGGATTGGAAAGATATTTATCCAAGAAGGCTTGTAGGAAACATTTCCAAGTAAAAGTAGTGCAGTTAGGAAGAAATAACATTTTTTGAAAAGTAAAAAATATATAAGGGAAACTGTTATGCAGTGCAATGAGGCTATCATTTTTAAGGAATCTGTAATGCAAAATTGAAACTAATTTCTTAATTTCAATTTACTGGTTTCCACCACAGAAGTGATTTCAGCTTAGCTTTTCAAAATTATTTCTACAGCATTTCCATGCTTCTTGATTTGCTGAAGACCTTTTGAGAAAGATGCTTCCTTGATCAAGTTGTCATTACTAGACATAAATTCATTTCACCACTTCCTGCCTTACTTCAAACCAGTGCCACATGCCAGGGTAGGTCCAGATTTTTTTTTTTTTAAATTACAAATATTTTCTGAATCCTTATCCAACCAGTCCCTGGCTTTGGCATGGGACATCATTAGTCATACAAACTGTAGGAGATACTGGATCGATAAAAGTTTTCTGTGAGCTGTTGTATAAATTTACCAGCATGCTTAAGAATGAGTTTGGCTTTCAATCTGGACATACACTTTTGTAGTAAAGGGTTATGTGTAGCTTTAAGCTGAGAGTAAACATCCTTTCTCTAAATTTCTTCTTCTAAGTTTCTACATTTAAAAAAAATGTTGTTTTGTTTGAACATGCTACAGAAATTCCAAAACCATCCCCAGGGTTATGTGCAGTTTTTTCAGTGCCTTTAACAGAAATTCTTCACTTTTAGACTAAATATGTACCTTCAGGGGAATTCTGACACATGACACTAATTCTTAGTTTGCAGGCAGCACAATAGCATGGTTACTCAGTGCTCTTTATTGTGCATCCAATCTGAGAAACCATGTATTGCACTTTAAAAAGTCACTTTGACTTGTTTAAACCATTTGTTGAAAATAGAAAATGGCACATTTTCTAAAAAGAAAAAGGAAATGTAGCCACAAATCTCATGCTACAAAGTTAGCACAGCCCTCCAGCACTGCTGAATTGCAAGTACTTGCCTCTGCCCTCTATTTCTTGGGAAAATGGCAGTGCCAGATATTGATGGCACCTGGCTGGCATCTGAAAGATGTTAAGCAGAAGTAGTAGTCAAATTAGAAAAGTAGAAGAAATTTGCCTGAGATACGTGAGCAGACAAAAGCCATGGTGGGGAGGAGAACAGAGGGGACAGGGATTCACAGGTTTAAGCTAACAGCAATTCTCAATGAGGCATGAAAGCCTTGCATCAAAATGAAAAATTAATACATAGTACATTAGCAGAAAGTACAGTGTAATGGCCCCCAACAAAATCATCATCCAGATAGTCCAAATTATATTTTCTCTGTGGGTGGGTGACATTCTAAATGTATCTCTTCCTTTGTTGGAAGGGCCAGGTCAGACCAACATAATTGATGGTTTTCTTGCTGAGATAGATGAAAATGTATAATCATTGCAGTTTTATTTAAGCTCTGAGAAAGGTCTGGCAAGTTAAATCACACTGTAGTCTTAAATAAATTACTTTCTTCTGAAAGAGCTCTGTGGAAAGAAGAGAAGTCATCATCACTGCTACTTCAACCTTATGTTTTAATTTCAGGGCATGGCATGAACACAAAATGAGTAGTGCAGGGCTGCTTGCACGTCTATTTGTCTCTAAATTTCTGGGTATATCATCTCTTCATTATACCTACCTGAAGCAGAGCTATTTTGGACTAAGTTCTTCTTGCCAACCTGCATATAAACATTTGTTCAATCACCTCTGAAAAAAATTACTCCTGTGCCCAAAGTACAACTTAGGTAGAATTTAGACCTTTGAATCCACCCATACCTCACTTCAATGACTTGAGAGTGACTTGGCAGGTACCCCACAAGAGGTTCTGGGTACCAGCAGTCCCCACAAACCTCTTGTGAGTCAGGAACCTCACAGAGGAGAGCAGGTACCACTTAAAATGATATGTGGCAGCCACAACAATCAGAGCCTTGTAATAAGAAGCAAGTAGCGAGAACCCTTAATCAGGTAGAACTGTCCGTGGCCTCAGAGAGTTTGAACCCATGTTTTCTTCATCACTGAAGAAGTCCCCCATCATCAGACTCCAGGCCACAAAAGGTTGGGAGACCTCGATTTTCTGTGACAAAGAAGGACCCCTGTGCAACCACAAATTACAGACATGGGGTCAGAAAGAAAGCAAGTGAGGAGGGGGACTGACTTGCCACTTGCCTGGGAGCAGAAGAGAGCCAGAGTCTCCCTGCCGCCTCTTCCCCCTGTGAATGTGCAAACCACGGGGCTGCAGCAAGGAGTGTCTGTCCTGGAGGTGGGGGACCACCACTGCCCAGGTGTGGGACTCACATGGATAAGCATCTGGCAAACAGGCTGTGGCCACTGTGTCTCAGGAGGAAAAGGAGGATGGCAATGCAAAGACTCATTAAGGGAAAAGCACAAGCTGTCCCCAGGCCCAGAGACCCATTGAACAGTGGTTCCCTTGTTCATTTTACTAAACACACAATTGCTGAACGTGTGACACGTGATACTTCTTACAACCCCTCCACCGCAAGGGAAAGACCTGCAGCCACAGAAGCCTGGGTTTCCTTGTCAGATTTCTGAGACACTGGGTAATTAAGCAGAGTGGACTATAGTGCTCTGAAGCTCAGGTCTGCCTCCAGGAAGCATTTTTGTGTTCTTTAATACAGGAAAGAAAACAGGTGAGCGTTTACTCACCTTTGTTTATAGCAGCAGGTGATGAAGTCTATGATATTTTTAAATTCCTAGATACGTATATCCTATTTCAGACCACACAAAGAGTAAAGTCTATCCTCCCATACAGACAAGCTCAACTCAAAATAGCATCTTGGATCTTACATTTTGTAACCTAACCTGGGATACCTACAGGCCAGTCTAAGCCTTCAAAATGAACTATAGCTATCATTTCACCCTTTCTGTCTCAGCAAAACTCACTACCTCCAGTTTTTCAAAACACAGCCACTTAGGTATTCTTTTATATCCAAACTTTCAGAGCAGTGCAGTGCACTGAGGGCACATAACTTCTTTCCTCTGACAAGAAAGAGGGTGAAACGAAATCTCATGTGGCAAGTGCTAGTCACATTACCTAGTGTGTTCCAGAATGAACAGTTCTTGTACTGCCAAGCAAGGTACAGTACCATGGGTACAGAGTACGAGCATGAAAAAAAGAAAGGGTTAAACAATAATTTAAAACAAACAAACAAACAAAAATCCAAAATATTTTCCTCTAGAAGATGATGATCAGCTCTTGTTATGCAAACCAGTTTACTCACACCTACACCAAGCTCACTTGATTTTCCCATAAAGGGCACATATTTAATTCAACCCACAGTGCTTAGAGATCATGCTGTTTACTCCACGCTAGTTGCTCAAATAGCTTTCAAACAAAGTCCACTTCTGTTTTTCTTTATGGTGCCAGTGTTGCTGAGATACTAGAACCCCTTGAAAAGGGGAACAATAACACACACTATTGTGGTACAAAGAGAGTATACAAATTATTTTCTGTGGCACAGGAGATTACAGGAGATAAACTGCTTACTTCTGCAGAGGCAAAGCACACGGCACTAGCAAAGAATTTCACCTTGCACGTGGAACAGACAGCAGTGCCTGACACCAAAAATCAAGGACTTAAAATCTGCACTTCCTCCAGAAAATGTTACAGTTTGCCACACAGTGACAGTTTATGTGCATTTAAACCATCTGTTTGTTTGTAGTATGTAGCAGCTCTCTCATATCTTTATAATAGTCCAGTTGCTAATACAAGGTCAGTATAAAAATCATACTTTATACACAGAAAGAATAGCTTGCTAACTCTGTCTCTTCACTAACATTCAAGAGTTTTCAAGTGTTTGTGGTCAGAAAAAAGTAATCAACATTCTTTCAAATAGAACTTTGATTTTAAAAAGTAAAATACGAGTGGCACTGGGAAACACTAAAGGAGGTAATTCTTACTACATTTGTATTTAGCTGGGATTGAAGCACATGTTAATGTAATGTATACACTGAATACCTTTCTTGGCATAAGGGTAACTTCTGTAATGACAGTCTGAAGGATTCAGATGGGAAAATGTACTCTGATATCCAGCATACAGTTTAGAAGACTTAATAGTGAATAGTCCCTACTTCCCAGTTCTGACTAGGACTATAAATATTACCTTAATAGAAATCTGATTAGGAGAAATCTCAGCAAAACTCATGTTCCAGACTAATCCAAAGTAGAAACTTTTCAGGTTTTTTTAATGGGATCTATTTATTTTGTAAAGAAACAAAGGAAGTACAGCTTTGCATTTAGTAACAAAGTATCATTCTTGATCTACAGACAAAACATCCCCAAATCTCTCAGTAGATCTACGTAGACTAAAAAGTCTGTTGTAAGCATGGATTGGAGCCCTGCTTTCCCTTTACTTCCCAGAGAAACAAAAAACCCACTGCTTTTTCCCAAGCTGTTGCTCCCTTTTCCAGTCTGAAGGAGCAGATGTCATGCTAGTGCACAGTATAGGAGATCTCACACAGCTTAAATCAGGTGACACCCTAGGCCCCAAATACAATGAACGCACACAGACTTCCCACAACAGAAAGCCTGGGGCTTCTATGTCTGATACTTAACAGTCAGCAGTGTAAATCCTCCTGTGCATTTTGCCATGTGACAGCCCAAGGTCTGAAGGCCAGGACCACCCCTCGGAGTACTGTCACCAGAGCTGTGTCACAGGATGTCTGTGCATTTCTCCTGACATGCCTCTGCCTAATGCAGAAATTATTTTAGTGGCAGAAATAAGTTTCTTTACTCTTATAAATTATTTCCATGAGGATACTAGTATAATCTGCACCAGCAAAGGTACAGAGTCCACAATTTTATGCTTTTCAGTTTAGCTGTGACAGCAAAAATGTCAAGTAAATCTAACAGTCTTGTCAACATGTTTTCGGTATCTTTCTTATTGATAAACATCTGCTATTGCAGGCTAAGGGATCTGATGAACTCTGCTGAATCCCTGATAGGCTTTAAGTATTAAATAATTTTAGATTTATTGGCTTCTTTCTGCAGCGTAGAATAATTTAGGAACAAAAGCCCACTTTCTGTTGCACTGAAGAACAATGCCCACCAGCCTGCTAGGCAGAGAATGCAATTGCAGCCAAGCCTAGGGTACTGCCACCCAAGAGGACTGGGATGGCTCCTGGGGTGGCTGGCTATGCCCTGGGGACAGCAGGGCCTTCAGGAAGCAATGGGAAGTCTTTGTGCAGCCCTGGTGATACAGGTGGTTACATGTTTTGTAAGACAGGAAAAGTTAGGCAGTGTTGGACTCTCTCCACACAACACCCAGCAGCCCACCCATGAAGCCAGATTTTACATGGATGCTTTGCCATCTCAGACCTCTCCTACTCTGATTAAACTGGTGATGGAAACCTCTCAGCATCAGGCCAAATACTGTCAGGACAAATTCACACAGATCTCTTTGACTTTAAATAAAGATGTTAATGCTGAATGTATTCACTGCAAATTTCGGGAATGCTCATATTAAGATGCCTGTTGCAAAGCCTAAGCCAGTGTCAGTACAATTGTTAATGGGGCATGGTAGTTCTGCAGATGAATTGCAACTCTTATTCTGCCTCTTCTTTTTCTGTGATTGACCTAAAGTGGGAATTCATTGAAGGGGAGCAATTGTTTGATACCTCTGATGTGTTGATGGGTTGAAACATAAAAGGGAGGAGAAAAGCATCTAAGCTAAGTTTCTCTGAGCACTCTTCTACATCTAGTTGCTATTTCTTTTAACACCCTCACAATGGAAATACATTGCAGTAAATACTTAAAGTGGATTTTTGTTCCATAAGATGGGCAATGCTTTTTAATAAAAACTAACCATAAGAGCAGAATATCACCACAAAACTGCTCTTGCTGCTATGGCTTGTACAGCCTGGTGTCACCCCCACTGCACTGCTCATCATTTTACAGAAAGACACAGTGGCCATGTTGAGCCACTTTCCATACCCCCTGGATTCAATTCAGTGGCTTCTGAGAAACCTCTGCTGCTTTCAGCTTAGCAGGAAAACTTCTTCAGGGAGATCACCAAGGAAAGACATTGTGCTATTAGGGAGTGACACTGTTAGTATGTCCTGGCATTTGAAGTTCTCCAACTGTAGCACAGGAGCAAAAATCAGAGGTAGATCTGCTCTATATAAAAAGAGTTATAAATTATATAGACCCGGAGCTGGCTGAACTCAGTTTAAATTAGCATACTATTTTAGTCATCCTCACTCATTGCATGTGGCTTGTTTGAAAAAGAAGAGCAATTAAAGTAAAAATATGGAAGCATTTTATATGAAGACAGAATGCAGATTTTTTTTCTCTTTCTCTCCTGTATCTGCCTTGTTGTTCACATTTCTTTCTGGGGTGACCAAAACCCTGCTTCTGAGTATATAAATTGCTATATGGAATCTGATGAAATCTGCCATTTTTCCAGGAGGCAAATATCTTGCTTTCCAATATCTTGGTGATATGCTGCTTTAATATTCTTATTTAACATTCATATTTTCTTTTTGGATGGCTAGCTCATTTTTATTTTAGTACAAATTTTTCCACTTGTTAACGTGTAATACATTTCTTTGAAGATCAAGTTTATTCTGATTCTCAACATTCTCCCTGTACAACAGACAAATATATTCTCCCTTTCAGACTTTTTACTCTATTTGTCTAGCATTATGTAGTACCTTAATGACTATGATTAATGTTTGAGTGCCCAACAGAGGATTCCCTCAACAATCATGAAATAATAGCAAAAGCAGCAGGTGATGCTCAGGAGGAGCTGATAAGCTGAGGTTATCTCTGATAAGTTTGAGTTCTTGTAGCCTGGCCAAGAGCTTCAGGGATGGCAGTGGTCATTAACCACATATGCAGACCCAGAAAAAAATTGTTTTCCAGAGGTTCTAACAGAATCCTTTTAATCTTAGGTGCTCACATACATGCACACACACACTCATCCTCAGAAAAGGAAAGAAATCAGTAATTTGGCTCTCAAAAGATGGAAAAATTGCAAAATAATTTACTCAATATCCTTCAGGAGTAAATGGATTTATGTTCCTTGTATCCATGGGAGGTTACCTGGTATGCTTTGATGTGCAGAAAATACGATTCTGTGATTATTTCTTAGAAGAGCAGGGAACAGATTTGAACAGATGTCAGAGTGTGTCCATGCCCATCATGCCCCTCTCCTGATGCTGGCCTCCAAAATAACTATGTGAATGACATCTTGGTTTCCTGGAGCAAAAGACAAATTTTAGAGAGAAGAAAAAAATTAGTCCATGGGAGTGTGACAGCCCAAACACCATCTCCTCTGGGGATATCAGCTGTTCTACAAAGTGTAATAAGAGGATGCAGCATGTGAGGACTGTGAAAGGTTAAAGAGCACACAGTCCCTCTTTCCCCATCATTCCAGTGTCATCTGCAATACCTCTAAAAGCAGCCTGATGAGTTCTTCTTTTCCTTTTCAGTGCTCCTTGGCAAAGCAGCCAGATTTTTCTTCACTCATCATGAAGGCCACCGTCATTGCAACCTTCTTTGGTAAGTACAGTTGATGTGCTGCCATTAGTAGCTGATGAGTTTGTACTCTCCCATCCTGGATGCCCAGTGGCTGCTGACTTTTCTCTTCCCTTTGGACTCCATGGCTGATGTAGCTCTCAGTGGCAGGTGTAAGCCTTGGCACAGCTTTTCAGAAATGGGCTACACAAACTTCTTGACTTTGGCATAGAAAAAAAATTAATTACTTACAGAGATCTCTAAGTGTATGACCAGTTGCATGCAGTCCGTATCAGGTGGGACCAAAAAATTTCTGCAATGTAAAGATTCCCTCTAAAGAAAAATCAGCAGTTTCAATTCTCCCTGTTCTTGCTCTTTCCATGAAAAAGATGGTACCAAAAGGTTATAACTGTGTCTTATTTTCTTTCTCCTGGCAGTAAGACAGGATCTCACTTTTTGGGAACATGTAGAAACTCCAGAATTCGCAATTCATCTTACCTGATGAACACTCTGGTTGTGACATTCCCAGACAATATTCCCTCTAGCTGTTATCCTCAAGTCTGTCATGACAGTTCTTAGTTCAAATTCATAGCAATCTGTGTAGTTCTTCTACATAAATTACCAGATTACTTTCCCCACATTAGATTATGCTGTAACATTCCAAGTAGTGGAGACATTGCACTTTATTTTCCACTGATGCATTGCCTTTTTGTATCTGACTACAATTTTACCTTTGTTACACAACTGCACAGGTGACAAAAGGCCCAAACACTGCACCTATGCACTGTCACTTCAGTGACAGTGACTGCTTTTACTTTTGAGCAAGTGCTAGGTCTGATTAAGTCTACAAACTGCAATCAGTCTAGGAGGAGAAGAGCATAAAAGAAAGAAATTACCTCTGTTGCAAATTCTAGTAAAACCTTAGCTTAACAAATGATAAAAAGATCAGCTGACATATCATAGAGATTTTCAATTCCCTTTGAAAGCTCAGAGAAGGGAAAGGTGAACAGGAAAGTCAAGAAATTTGTAATGAAGTTATTATTAATTACCTATAATACAGTGTTTATAAAACAAGCACAGAGAATAGAGAGATTTTGTATGTCATCACTTAGTAAGTAAGCATAATAAGGTAAGCTACAGGCATATATTGGGATGTATCTTTTAATACAACAGCATATGTCTCTTACTATTACACCTTTCTAATCGTAATACTGCTTATTGAAGAAAACGAATGTCCTTGTAGGGACATGCCACCCCACCCTAGAACCTCATACAGTCTGTCATGTTGCCCAGTATCCCATACCTGCTGCCACCAGTGAGGGAAATGTCACAGCTCAAAATTACAGGATAACCTTCCCAAAGAGTTATTGAGAAGAATCTTTCACTCCCGGACTTCCCAGTTGCTTTATGCACAGAGCACATTGTTTCATTAACATCCTTATCACACCAAAAGAGTTCCCACTGCTTGTGAAAATACTTTTGTGGTTTTCTGGACCACATGGACTCCATGGCATCTTTACATAGTGAGTTCACAGATGGATATCTGAACTGAACTATAATCCCCTTCAAAGAACTTCTCCATAGTAGATGCCATCTTGACTGCAAAGTTAATCACCAAGTAGAAACCTAGATGTGGCTGAGAATATTCCTATTTCAGGTTTTCCACCTGTTGGTTCAAATTTGACAAATCTCATGCACAGGAGCTTGTGGTGACTGATGTTGATAGCCCACCTTTTTCCTGATACTATGTTTATTTATTCTAGGTGTGTTTCTTACATGTACACACACAGCCAAGGAAGCCACGAAGAAGACAAAAAAGACTAAGCTATGTAAGTGGTCTCAGTAGAACTTTTGGCTGTTTTACAGCAGACATGTCCATCCAATGCATAAGAAAGGTGAAAAGTGGGATTATATTCTGGTAACTCTTCACAATTGTCTAGAGTCAATGGCATTATATGTTAGCTAAAAGATTCTTTTGTTGAAAACAAGCCACTAAGTAAAGTGTGCGCCACTTAACATATATGAAGGGAAAATTTTGCAATTCACTACTAAAATGTGTCTTCATAGGTCATTAGGTACCGCTCAAGGAACTAAGATTTTCACAGAAAGAGAGAGAGACATAAATACATGAAATGGACCAGCTGTAACACAAAGCATATGTAGTTGATTAGTGTGAGACAAGTGGTGCATGTCTGTGCACTTGGAAGTTTAACTTTCAGCTGTACTGCTGCAGGAGCATCTCTGTCCACAGATTATTTTGCTCATGTAGCTGACAAACAAGCCTGCTGCGAGGTTGTAAATGCACACTTAAACCCCTTGTTCAAAGTGAATTGTACCCAGCAAAAAGTTTTAAAAATTAAGGACAAGATAATGGGCTGTGACTGCAGCCTGACATTATAGATGGCACAGAGCTACATGAGCACAGCGGGAGGCTTGGGAAGCATCCCTACCCCCTCCTTCCCACGTGTTAACCACAGGCTGGGTGACTACACTTCTTTCTCTCTCCAGCAAAGTGTCATAAGAGATATTTCCTTCAGAGAAGCAAACACTGAAGGTCAGAAATATCCGCAGGCTTCCTTATTCCATCCTTAGTTACTGCCACATCCCTTGGTACAGGGGTTATTATGTGTCATGTTGTAGATGCAGAAGACACAGATGTCTTGTATTCCAAAATGATTGATATGAAGTCTTAGGAAGAGGGCATCCCTGTCACTCAGTTACTCACTGTTTCATGACAAGATCATTCAGCAATGAAAGCATTCAATCTGACTTTACCAAGATTTTCCACTCACAGATGTACCCCAGATTGATTGTGATGTCAAGGCGGGGAAGATAATCAATCCAGAATTCATTGCAAAATGCCCTCCTGGATGTCAAGATGTGAAATACCGTGTTTATGGCACAGATATTTATGCTTCTTTTTCCAGTGTCTGCAATGCTGCAATTCACAGGTGAGTGAGTTGAAATGAGCAAGGCACTCAGACAAAACTGTCATTTCAGTGCAGGGAGCTTTCAACTTTTCAAATTCTTTACAGTTCCCACTTCCTTGTAGGTTTAATTGCAGGCTGCTGTAGAAAACCTGAGAGAAGGACCATGTGTGATGGAATGGATCCATTCTTACAAAGTGCTGTCAATCCTGTATTCCTATAGAAATCAGTTGTGTTTGAAGAAATTTCTCAACCTTTGGAGAAACGTCTTGAGATTTCCAGATCTCTCATTCATACATAACAAATGACTATTGTACTATTATTATTCAAGTGGAAGATAGAGATGGAGCTGCTACTACTAATAAATCTTCAGAAAGAATAGGCATATCACCAGTGATGAATACATATAACTCTCATACTTCTGGGATTGGTTTGGTTCTCTGGGTTTGAATTTAACTGTCCTTGACATCAAAGACTGAGTAATGTTCTTTCCTGCCACATAAAAGGACACCACACAAGGAAATGAGTGACATGAATTTTGTAGCACAACTTTTTCGGAGTTTTGTTAGCCATGCAAAAATGTGCATAAAATTCTAATGGAGAATAACCGCACGTTCAAAACACACCACAGTCGGAGGCGGGATGCAGGGGCAGGATGTATCCAGCTAAAAACGCAGCGAGAAGTTATTAAGCCTGATTGAGGGCTTGAGCTAGTTTGGAGTTATTGGAGCAGCTGCTGTGCGTCCGGTTCTGTGAAATCCCTGGGCTGTCGGGTGCAGTGGGAGAGCGGAGGCTGTGGGACCTGAGGAGCCCTGGCCTTGCGCGCCTCAGCCGTGTGCGCACAGGGCCGCCACCTCCTGGCTGCAGCGCTGCCCGCTCGGCCCTCGCCGGGCACCTGGCTGACAGGTGGCGGCTTTCCAGCGGCAAATCCCTCCCTCGGATACCACTGCGCTACGGACATTGCCTCGGCATGCAGAATTAGTCCTACAGGGAAGTTAAAAAATACTGGTGGCAATCTCCCCGTAGCCTGGCCACCGAGGGCTTCAGTTTTTCTCATTTGCCGGCTGGTTTTGGCTTTGTTAGCTTCCGTGCTGCAGTTCCACAGACAGTGAGTGTTTGTTCATACATTTATTTTAACAGCAGCTTCTCACAATTTCCAGAGCAAACTACACCTCTAACATACACACTCTTCAGCCCTGTTTTCTGCCCAGTACTTATTTTCCTGCCTGGTCATTACTGCCAGCCCTACAACTCCCCTAAATGGCAGTCACTTCCAAGTTGACCTGCTCTCCTGGTGATGCCAGAGCAGGCTGCATACACCAGAGGTTTTCTGTTTGTCTTGAGGTACATGTTACAGCATATGTTAAACACCATCTGATGTGCACCACACCTGGAGTCTGCCAGGATTTCTACAGCTTCCAGCAATTTTCCAGTCCAGTTTACTCCAGGCTGAGGTCACAAACATTAGGTTTTTGCAGAAAACATATACTGAAACTCAAATAAACACATTCTGTCAATGGTTGGCCTGAAAACTCCCCCAAGTACCTCTGCCTGTATCTTCAGTCATTCAATCAAGCTTGCAAGAATTTTAACGAAGGCACGAGCTTTTTCTTGTGTGCAACTAGGTCAAGCTTAAACAGAAGACCAGTAGATCAGTGGGAAGAGCAAACAGATCCTGACAGCGCTTTGCAACAAACTGCTCTTCTCTATGTGGAAGGAGCACAAATATTTCTTAGCAGCAGACTTAGTGGTAGCATCACAGCCCCACCACCACCTCTGGTTTAAATGTAAAAGGAAACGCTTCATACCTCTGGCATTGTAGAACAGTTTTGAAGTTTTTTGTGGAATTTCTGCCCTCAGACACTATGTTTCCTCTTCACAGTGGTATAATTGACAACACAGGTGGGAAGATCCTTGTCCAGAAAGTGGCTGGGCACTCTGGTTACCGCGGGAGCTTCTCCAATGGTGTCCGGTCGCTGTCACTGCCGCGCTGGAGGGAGTCCTTCCTCGTGTCAGGTACCGCTCTGGGGTGGGGCACTGGGGCCACCTGCCCTCCCCACCTGCTCCCCAACACTGATTGCCAGGCAGCAACGGGCAGAGGGGGAAGCAGCCCCTCATTTACAGACCTGGTTAAATCAGCACAGGCCCACCCCAGCTAGCTGTGGCAGGAACAGTGCATTTGAGACACTTCTTGTTCTGGCCTCGCCCTGTAGCCTGCAAAGAGACAGCAGTGTGCTCAGCTCAGCCCAGTGCAGGTCTGAGCCCACTGCAGGAGGGGATGGCTCTCTGGGCTGAGCCTTGGAAGGCACCTTAACTCCAGCTATTGATGCATAAAATCTACTGCTCTCCACCCAGGTAAGTAGTGCTGCGGAGGGAACTGAAAGGCCTTTTGGCCATTTGAAGCATCCTCAGCCTGCATCTGAGTTTGCATCTCCTGAATTGACTTCAGACTTACGTCAAACCCCATATAGCCCTACTGTATGTATGCAAGCCCTGTATTAAGCAATTTGACTGGTGCATCCCAAGTATGTCAGGAACTCTCTCCACCCCTGTTAGCCATATAGTTTTGATATCTAATCATTGCAGGTAAATCTTAATTTAATGCTCATTCCTTAGTGTGTATATATAGGAACTCATTTGCATTTACCAACAAAATTCACAGATGTTTAAAATTTTTTTGCAAATTAGATCCCCTTTACACCAGCTTCAGATTATCTTAAACCTACTTGCACTCATTCTATCTCTGTGAGAGGTTTGCTTGACCTTGCTTTCCATCAAAATTCTAAATCTAACTTCTTGATACATTGGGCCAGTTCTTGCTGGTCTGCACTTTTAGAGGTTTAAGATAGGTGCAACCAATTGATGTTAGTCAACTACATCATTCCTGGAAAAATCAACAGCTCAAGCGACTGAACAGCTACTAAACATATTGTTCTTTTCATGTGAGAATCTGTAGACAGCAAAGGACATCTCAGAAACTGACAAAAACAAACTCTCATCTTAATTTGACATTCATGTATTTGGATGCACTTTTGTACAGTAGTCTGCCATGGCTATACCATATTATGAGAAGGATTTGTTTTGAATGAGTAGGAATTTCCAGGAATAACTGAATTGCTACTTGTACTTGTTGCAGTTTTTTTCCTCCAACAGCACACTGTAATTCTGGTACATAAATAGGAAATAGGATTTTTTTATTTTTTTTTTTACCTCAGCAGCTGCTCAGTTGTTATCCCATAAGCTGTAGAAATTCTTCCGTGAAAGCGTAGGAATTTTCCATTTATGATAATAAGTCTTTATTCTTAATTAATGAGACACTATGAAAGAAGATACAAGAGAAAATTACAAGAGCATATAAAAAAGAGATAATGAGAAAACTGGGTATGTGTAGGCATGATGAGATTTTTCCCTTGTGCAGTTAATTCTATGCACACTAAGTGCTCTCACTCCTGACAGTAGAACTCAGTTTATAAACTAGCTCAAATGTAAATCTAATGTTTCATATAACATACCTATTGTATTTTATACATGAATAGGAAGAAAACTTTCACCATACCTACTGAAAATGTGAGAAATTTAGAATTTTAGAGAAATTTCGAAGACTAAAACTCAGGGAGGCTGTGCTACTTCTCAGCCGCCTGAGGCTGAATGCATACAGATCTTCTCAGAAAGAGAAGAGCTGGGGATGGATTTTTTATGATTATGAGTCATAAAAAGCCAGAGCTGCATAAAGCATTCCCCAATAAAAATATAAAGTCACCTAAGGCATTAATTTCAGAACAGCTTTAGAGCTTCAGAACTGAGTCGCCTATTCTCTAGCTGAATTCTCTTTCTTCAGACCAGACCTGTATGCAAGGAAATGTGCCAACAGTTTATTCCTAGTTAGGATATTGTCACCGAGTTTGTGATGTTTAAATTGTGAATGAACATCCACACAAACGAGCAGTGAAGAGGAATCCTTGGGGGACCCAGGGAATAATGTTGCATGATTTAGGGGCAGTGGAGAAGGAGGTCTGTCCGCTGGGATTAAAGCAACCAGCACACCAGGAGGTATGCAAATGCCTTGGTATTCACTTTCAAGCACTGAAATGCCTTGCCACTCAGTTGAATGACTCCATTCAGTTTAGTGGGAGTTTTGCAGCTAGTGGGTTAAGAAAACAGTCCTGAGCTTCTGGGTTTGCTAGTCACAAATAAGTGTGAGAGGGTGAGCCACTGCACTATAGCAGTCACCATGCCATAGCTTGTATTTCAATGGCCAAACCTGATGTTTCCAGCCCGCATAAAAATACATTTTTAAGTATGATAAGCAAATTCCAACACAGATGTAATTCTTTCCCAATAGTGAAAAAAACGTATTACCATTGCCCCAGAGAGCAGGGCCACATTCAGGTCAGTCCTCATGCCTACCTCTTGGGCTACCTCCACCTACATATGGGATGCAATTGCTGTTGATCAAAACCCCCAGAATCCAGCCTCCCCAACCCTAGCTGGTGTATTTCCACAGCAGCAGGCTTCAGGTTTGCATTAGAAATCAGATTACCACGGAAATATTCCAAATTAAGACCACATTATCATGCTATTACTGCATCCATGTAGCAACTGCTCATACTGACAAGATATCCTCTGTTGGGGATAAAAGAAAGCATTAAGAAATCATCTGTGATCCTGTAACTTTTCTGTCTTTCTACCACATCAGCAGATCTCTCTAGTCCTTCTTGGCTCCTGATCCCAGTTTTAGCTCAGGGGGAAGTGGATGTAAAAACCTGCTGCCCTTCACTTAGACCAGCTTCCATGAGAGAAGTCCTGAAGGCAAGAAGAAAGCTCTTTCCAGTTTGTCCATGCATGTTAACTTGCCAGCTATGGTCTTTGGTGGATTATTGTTGACTTTAGTGGAGCTGCTCTCAATGTATATAACTGTAAATGAGAAATGGAATATCTTTTTACATCATTACCTTATTAGTAACTCTAACTTATTTATCTCTGGTTTTGTAATGACATCTGAAATTTCAGAGCTGAGCAAAGCAAAGGAGATAGAGACATTAAAAGGGACAAAAGACAGGGGACACTCCAGCTCCATGGACATCCCTGCTTATTAGAGTTCCTCTAGCATATACCTTTCTTTGTGTGCCATCATGGGGGAAACAGCCCCCAGATCCCAGGAATGGCCCAGTCTGTAGGAATTAATTCTATTCAGTGCTGTTGGTCTCTAGATTGATCACCCAGGATGACAACTGACATGCTTGCAGTGCCATATGTATCTCCTTAAAGAGTGCCCCAGGGGAATAGAGGAGAGATCACCATGACTCAGGGTTTTCAGGAGGTGCAGGTAGGTCTCACCAGAGGTGGTCGAGGTACAGTACACAGCACAGCATCTCACAGAGACAGCCACCAGGGTCCTGAAGTCCTACATCCATCAACTCCTTGAGGCCAAAGCAGTCTTCCCTGCTGGGCTTCTCTACAGGACTTTTCATTCAGTGATGTGTGTGATTCTAAAAACTGTCCCAAGAGATGGAATTGCATGGCCACATGTACCAACAGAGATGGCGTCTGCTCTGGCACTAAAAAGATTTGTGGTTTAAAGCTCAACTGGGAAACATACCTCATTGTTTCAAGACAGGACTCTCATTTTAGATCTAAATATACGTACCATATGTTCCACACACAAGCACAGCCTTCGCTCACTGTTATTACTGCAAAAGACTGCTGCCAGAAATGGCATCTTGGAGAAGTGAGGTCAGAGAAGAATGCTGTGTGCTTGATGAAATGAATCCCACATCAAACATGCTTTCCAAGTCATCTGCATAGTCAGGCATTGGAGAAGGCTGCCTAGGGAAGCTGTGGGTTTAATCAGAAGTTGTACAGATGTCCTTCAGGAATGGTCCCCTTGTGCTTAATATCATTCAAGAGTAAAGGAATGAGCTAACTGACCTCTGCAAATCCTCCCCAGTACTGTGTTTTCATGCTTTCTAACTCTTTTTTTATGATGCTGGATTTAGGCACCGGTATTTTTAGCAGTATGGTTTTGAGATTCTGCCATCAGATGAAAGAAATCTTCACGAAAATGAATTGGGCAGTAAAGAAGAGGGATCTGGTTCTGAACACCTATGTTAGATGAGAAATTTATCAAGAAAACTTTGAATATTTTGTGATGCCTCCTAATATATTCTTTTGTAGAGGGCAAGCCAAGAAAAGGTGTGACATATCCATCAACTCTTGAATATTCTTCTTCAAAAAGTACAGCTGTTAAATCAGGCAAGTATTTGTGACTGGCTATCCCTTACATCCATTCACAACTATCTGTCATAGCTTCTCAGTTGTATAATACAAAGATATGACTATTCAGAGGCAGAAGTTCATGCATCCATTAGTACATCATCCAAATCACTCATGGTATTTTTTTATCTTCAGCATATGGAAATCATCTCAGAACATTTCTATTTTTCAGTCATACCATGTTTCACAGACTTCCGTTTCCAAATAGTTTCCCCTTTGCTTCAGATCTGTTACTGAATATGATGTTGTACTGGTTACATTAAAGCATTTGAGGTTATACATGTTGGCTTTCTCCTAATGTTACTCATGTTATCTCTTGGGATAGTCAGTGTTGAGAATATAATATAAAATAGTAATATAATCCAAATGACAGAGATGGTAATGCACAACAGCTTAACTAAGAATGCTACAATAAAGAACTACTCTGCATAATCATTTCAGTCAGCATCCTACTCTGTAAGGCTCAATTCAGTTTAAATAATTTAGTTGTTTTCAGAGGCCTTTGATCAAGTTTCACACTGGTGGGTAGTTGATATTCAAGTGCACACGGATTGCCTCTGTCACTGAAATGACACTAAGCTTTGCTCCCTGTTACAGCTGTGTAAGGTTCGGACATTTCCTTGGGGATGCAAACAAAAAGAAAATTAATGTCACATACTACAGTGTACTTCTCTAACACAGCTCTTTTGCTGGCTGCTCAGCCTAGCCTTCCTGAGCATATCCACTGCGAGTTGTTGTATAAGGAAATGTGCTGTATCTTCTCCATGAACTCAAATGCCTGGCATTGGGTGCATTCATCCAAGGCCACAGAGAGGTTACTAAGAGACCTACTCTTCTCCTGTACAGTACTGTTTGGGCCTTGGAAGAGAAGTACAGAACCCTTTTCTCACAGAACCATAGAATAATTATGGTCAGAAAAGATCATCAAGTAAAACTCAGCACTGCCAAGTCCATCATAATCATGTCCTTAAGTGCCACACCTACGCGTCCTTCAAGTATGTCCAGGGATGGTGACTCCATCACTTCCCTGGACAGCTGCTCCAATGCTTAAAAACACTTTCCATGAATAAATTCTTCCTAATATCCCATATAAACCTCCCCTGGAGCAACCAAGGAAATGAAGCCATTTCCTCTTGACTGACCTCCACCTCACTACAACCTCCTTTCAGGTACCTGTAGAGAGCCATTAAGTCCCCTCTGAGCTTTGGAGGTTTTTTCCCAGGCTAAAACACCTCAGTTCCCTCCTCATAAGACTTATGCTCCAGCCCCTTCACCAGCTTCATTGCCCTTCATCTTTATATTTTCACTTGAACAAAGGCAAATTTAAATCTCAAAGCTGTAGTTGTTCAGACTGAATACGCATGGCTCAATTCCATACCTTTAATTTGTAATACCTTTGCATTTACAATTTCGTATCTTTCTTGACCACATATACTTGACCCAAATATTATGCATTGCTAGAAAGGAGGGCAATACCTTGGGAATCTTGACTTTTTCTGAGAAATGTTTACTAAAATCATGACTCATCATTCCCAAGTGTAGCCACACTTGACATATCAGCCCAAACAATTCATAGCAGATTAGAGACAATCACAGCCTGGATTGAGCTTAGCAGGCTGTAAGCAATGATGTCTTTCCACCAGTGCTAAAAGCCACATAATATAAGAATCAGTGTAGAAATGGGGACCACCATCAGGTCAGGGTTCTGTCACACAAACAAAATACCAGGAGCTTGTTCCTGCAGCAAACCAAAGACAAAAGTTTTCACTCTGTTCCTGAATCAAATAGTAGTGTGAATGAAAATGTCAGGATTCTAACAACAAAGACTGTGCATTCATGCAGAGAAATCCCTGGATTACCAGAGGAGCAAGCAATTAATACATCAAACCCAATGTCACTGCCTGATTTTGCCCTGCCCTGTCCCACAGGTATCAAAGAGATCTGATAGTCACAGTCTATCTTTCCCAAGCCCTGCTTGGCCCTATCAGCCCTCCTTAGATCTGCTACCTCAGCTCAGCCATCTCAGCTGTTCTCTGCTAGAAACAGCTTGTCTTTAAATAAAAATCTCTGCCAGGTAACATGCTGCCAGGGCTATCTTGTGAAAGAGAATTTCCTACTAACATTTTAATATTAAAAAAACCTCCTTTTTTCTTCTGATTTTAATTACAGAGACCACACTGTTCACTTTGATACTTAAATCCATTATCTGTAGGAGGCAAAGGCAGTACTTGGAGTATTACACTCACTGCTGTCACATTAACAAAAAATCCTGCTTCATACCTGATCAGCTGTCAGAGATACAATTTTAGTCATCATCCCAGAGATGCCAGAGATTCATAGTGTCTGACACCTCTTGAAATGCTCCTGGTGGCTACAGTGCTTCTCAAATGCTGGGCACGGCAAGAAAAGCCTTCCCAAAATTTTAACACTTCACAGCTGCTCAAAACAATTAAAAGATGTTTAGGAAAAAACAGTACACATTTTTAGGAAAACATTAACACTGGAGTAAATTCTCAAATAATTTGATGCTGTCAAAAGAGCTAGAGAATAAAAAAAAAAAAAAAGGAAGGTGAAAATCCTCCAGTACTCAGTCAGATAAAAAAGCAGAAGCAGATTATTTTGTGAGGTAGCAGAAAATAAACTGTAATAAGTATTACCAGTATGTTGATGTCTCTGAGTCTTAGAAATAAAAAATAACCAAAAAATCTCCCTTTTCCTTCTAAGCCAGTCTATGGCAATCAAGATTTGGCCCCATAATTATCTCAAAGCATGAGGTGAGAAAGGGATACATCTGAACCTGAATCAGTGACTGAAATATTGCACATTAGCAAGTATTTCCCAAAAAACATAAACACATCATAACCCTGATGCTAATACTCAGAGGAAAAAAAAAACCTATGTATTAAATCTTATGAGTATTGGCTTATTGGTTGCAAACCCCCATTCTTGTTGCTCTCTTCAGAAATTATCTTGATATTGTCAGGAACTTTTGGGCTCTAAAAATGCCTAAATTTGGCATGAAAGATAGGAGGTGACTACTCTCTAGTCATGCCTTTTTCTCAATAGGTGATAAAGCTCTGATTAGACTGCCAGACCTACCTAATGGCATGTAACAGGATGCCTTCCTTTGGAGATTGATAATCTCTAAATGGGAGACTTGAAATTACTTTCTTACACAGCTGCCTTTTCTAATATGCTCAATTCTGCTTCAGAGCCTAAAAAACCAGAGCGAGACCTAAAAGGTACGAAGAGTGCAGACACTGCCAACACATCAGAAAAAGCATCGGATCAAGGTAAGTGTTGGGGATCTTGGTGCTCTTTACAGTATCCAACCCACCTAATCTGCCTGCAGGTGCTTGTAGGAAGCATTTTGACACTGGTTACACAGACAGCTTTACCTCTCCCATCCAACCTCCTCCCCACAGTACCTTTCCCACCAAACCCACCTGCAAGGGTCCTTGAAGGACTTCTGCTAATTCAGAGAAGGGACCACCCGGACAGTTTAAATTCTGCTTGTGCTTTGGGCGAGTTCAGGTTTTGAGAACTTGAAAATCTTGCATTATGGTTCTTGGCAATCTCATATGCAGGGCACGTGCCCTGCAAACCCTTTGAAGACACTGTGAAAGAGATAGGTACCCTGCTCACAGGAGCACTGGGAACAACTACCCTTCAAGAGCCCTCCTCTTGTGTTAAAGGATCCACGAGATATCCGGCCAGCATGCACCAAGGCAACAGCTTTTCTCTGCTCTTATTATGCTGCTTCCTCAGGTTTTCTGCTAATACTGTTAGCTTCCAGCTTCATTGCTCCTCACAGACTGGGGTATAAAGCTGGCCAATGTGCCTGTTCCCTACTCCAGCAGTACAGGGTCACAGGGGAAGGCTCACTGTGCCCTGTTTTCTTTCTTTTAGCGCTGTTTCATGGAGCAGGGCACTGTTCAGCCCAAAAAGAGCCATTCATACTGATTTTTTTCAGCTGAGTTGATTTGTTTTTCTTCTGAGCCCTCTTTCAGCCTTATTCCATTAAAACTGTCTGAGATCTGAGGTTTTCACTGCCTACCATTAGGTGATAATTAATCCCCCAGACAGTTTCACAACGATGCCTTCCAAAAGGGGAACATCCAGAAATAGCAATAAAATACAAGTTTGTGTTGTGCAGCAGTGAATAGAGTGCACACCATTCCCTTTGAATGTAGACAGTGTGTCAGGCCATCCCCAGGGCTATGGGCAGGGAGGAAAAGAACAAGACCAAGGTTAACATGGAATATATTTTAGGACAGTTTTTCAAAGCTAAACAGAGAAGATAACAGTGAAGGACCTTTTTTGAGACAATGACTTGGAAGAACCTAAGCATGCTGACAATTTTTCATAAGGATATTTAGGATGTATATTTTGCAACTAGAATTGTCACTTTTCTCACAACAGATGCTACATTTTAAAAGTAGTAGCAACTGTGAGATGAGTCAAACTTAGATGAGATCGGCACCTTCCAGGTGGTGCTCCCCACTCCCCTCAGCCAAAGCCCTAATGCTCCCTGCTCTGGCTCTGACCCACTCCCCCAAATCATCTTTATCTGAAAGTTGCCTTTCTGTCAAAAACATTTCAGTGCTGCATTTTTTTTTCTGGTCTATGACTCAGATTGGCCATCTTTACTACCAGATGCCAGCTGATTTCCATTTATATGGACCTTCTAAGTGCTTAATTACACTGAGAAAAGATGATGCCAAAACAGAATCTGCAACTGGCTGGTTGAACCATCTCATAGGTCTGAGACATCTGTCAGTTTGATAAGTGTTCCTGGCCAAAGCAAAAAAGTGTAGGGGGAAATTATTGCTCACCAGGCTGTTGTCAGCACCCTCTGAGAGCAGAGTGTCACGCAGGCACCTGCACTGCACATCCACAATGAAGGCACTAATGGCTCCACGGATGAGGATGCCAGTTTCTAGGTTGTCTTAAATGCTGGATGCTGCTGCTTCCATGCATGTCACACATCCAGCCACAGTGACATGTCAATATTCCTACAGGGGACACAGTCCACCAAGAGTACCAGACAACTCCAGTGCCGACCCCAGCCACACAAATGGCCACCACAACCCCCACACCAACGACCACGACGACAGATCCTTCCACCACAGTGCCACAGCCAGCCACAACACCTGCAGCCACCAGAACCACTGCTGCTGCAGCCAAGACTAGAGCTGGACTGCATCGGGTCAGAGATATGGGTCAGTAGCATGTGTGTTTGCACTGCTTTCCTCCAGACTGACAGCTTTCCTAAAATTTAAGGAACAAGATATACAGCTGGATATATCACGACTTAGAGGATCACGAGTTCAGTAATTCAATGTAGAAATTCTAGGAGTGGAAAAAAGTATGTAAGTCCACCAGAAAAATTCATGTAAGAGTAAGCTGTCTATTCCCAAGTGCTGTGATGATTTTCAGGTATAGAAGTCAATAAATAGTTCTCTGATTCTCATGTCTAGACTGAGAGTTCAATAGATATGTGAAGACTCATTTTTGAATTATATATTATATTTTTTGTAACAGCTTTTGAATTTTAAAGATCAAAACGCTGTGAAGGGATTCTCATACCTTTTTTGCACACCTGATCTTCCTTAGTCTTTCCTTCTTCATTTATTATTATTCATTGGCATTGTGGGGTTTTGTTTCAATAGCTGAAAATTAAAATCTCTTCTTTTTAGGTTCTAGCAGTGTCCACCCAGCATACGCATCTGTGGTAGCTGCAGCAGCAAGTAAGTATGGTGAAGTAAGTATGCCACAAGGCATGCAGCTCAGTGTCTTTTAGGGCAGCAATGATTCAATAACCTTTCAAGCCTCAGCAAACTCAATGACTGAATCCAAGTCTGGATTTAAACTGAAAAACAGACCATTGGCCTGAATGTTCAAGATGCTGATCACCCACTGTTCTGAGGAAGCCTTTCTAGTGAGTATGTGCCCATTTCAGCAGGGACAAAAGCTGTGTTTTCCAAAGCTTGAGACAAAGATTTTGCGGTTCGAATCGTGTTTTCCTATTACTTCCTTCTGTCATACTCTTACAAAGGCAGACTTGATTTAGTTGTGAAATACATGATGCAGAGGGCTGCCTAGCCATCTAAGCTTAGGGCTGGAAGCTCTGAAATGCTGACATACATTAAACCACTCTTCTCTCAAAAACCTCAGGCCGTGGTTCTGAGCCTGGCATACATGTGATATTATTCCTGGCTTGCCATTTGTTATTGACAGCAGAATGGTGGCTGCTCAGAGCTCTGCATCTTGGTCCAGGAGCCTGCTCCCAATTCAGCCCACAGCGTGCAATGCAAGTATATAGAGGTGTTTTCCCATACAGTGTGCAATTGCTCAGCTGTGCAGTCAGGAAAAGGAGAATTTTTTCAACTGTTTGAAAGGTTCTGAGCATGGGGATATGACTGATTTTGAGTGAAAAGGGAGCTGGGCCATCATTAGCTTTCATGCTCCATAGCTATTTCTGAGTTCTTTCAACTCAGCTTTCCTCTCACATACATTACTGCAGTCATCCCCACTGCCAAGTAATTCACAGCCAAGAACCTGGCAGGGCAAATATCTTTTGGGTAATTTGGGTTTTCAGGGGAAGCATAATTAAGTCAAACTTAGTTGTGAGTGCATAATAAAGGCAGGAGCTGGAGGGGTTAATCTTATCAAGTCAGAAGTGCAGGTAGGTATGCACATGGCAGGATTTACAGAAGTGACCACGTGATTCAAAGGGGTTTAAATTCTGTGGAAATCTGCATCATTCAGTACCTAACATGCTTGTAAACTTGTTTCTGCTTGTTGTTTTCTTTTCTATTTCCTATTCCCACAGGCTGAGCACAGAGGAGGCCTTCACTGTCTTTACTAGCAGTTAGGAAACTTCGTTTGAGGTTCCCCAGTCAGGAAGAGATGCATTTTGAGAGTAAAGTTTTGGTAACACTGAAATCAGTGGGAAGGCTGTATTTGTCTTTAATAAGACAAATAATTTAGTCAAAACATTTTAAAAAAACCTTAACAAAACCTTAACAAAACAAAATGAAAAACCAACCAACAACCCCCCCAAAAAAAAAAGCCTCTCATATTTTCCAACACTTTCAGTGGTTACTTAATTGTAATTTGGATCCATCTTTCTTCACAATTTTCTTTACTAAAGTCCTAAGCATAAATTAATTCCCAAAATATTAAATTGATCATAGATAAGAACAGGTTATTGTGAGCTGGAGTGGTAGAGACTGAATGCTGATTTTCACAGACTTCATTTCTAGGATTAAGTCCAGCATGTCTGACATTATGTCCATACCTGATATCTGGCTTCCTGATTTCTCCTGACCTCTTCTTGATTCTCAAAGAGAAGAGCTGGATAAATTATAAAATACAGAAAGTACAAATACAGTTTTGATACCTAGAGCAGTTTATCAGTTTTCTCTGTCTGAGGAGCCTTTAGGACTCGCTACTATTATTCAGGCCAGAGTTTCTGGTTGTTGGTCTCAACCAGAGTTTTGCTTAACTGAACAGAATCAAATGTTGTCCTGTCCATCTTGGCTCACAGAGACCCACACTGTGCATTGGTAGTTTGCCTGCAAAAGACACCTCAAAAGTAAATAGCTATGAAACAGAGCAGTCAGAATGAAAACACTGTTTCCATTTCCAGCCACTGCTACTGGCAATAGCTCACAGGAGCAAAAGAAAACCAGGACTTGCAGATTAGAACATGAGAGCTGGGCCATAACTGCTGCCCTAGTCCTTGCAGTTCTTTTCCCTCTATCTTCTGTTTGTCAAAGATGAGTAACAGAGAAAATAATGGAGACTCTGCTCCATTTCTGGACCCCTGCTTCAAAGACTTGATGTGCCAGAACTGCTAAATGAAAAAACACTAATGTGACTGGTGTGCTGTATGACAGCTGGTTCCTGCCTGTCCTACTGAGGCTTCTGCCTCTGTCCAACAGCAGGTAACCCAGCACACTCCTAAGGGCCACAAACTCACTTGCTCTCTCCCATCCCAGCTCTTCAAGAAATCCTTTCTTGCACAGCAGCTTGGACCCTAGATGAGGATTGGGACTAAATCCAGTGCTTCTGTGAACACTACAATCATAAGCCATGTCATGATCCTCGGTGCCATGTTGAAGCACTGAGCTGGCAACCAAGCAACAGGCAGAGATTGCCTGGGCATCCTCCAGTGAGGTGCTTTCCTGCCTTCTGTGTCCAGATGGATCCAGTGGTTGCACCTCTTTTCAGGCAGGGATTCTAAGCTGGGCACTGCCTACCATGGTACACTACACAGATTTCTTCCCCAGCTGTGACTTAATAGGATAGTAAACAAAAAAGTGCTGAAAAGGCTTGAGACAATGGTAGTGTAAGTGTTAGAGAGGGCATTGAAAACTCCCCCCCTCCAGCAGAAAGACTGATAGGGTTCATGCCTTCAGGAAGCACTGGACAAACATTCCATCCTGGAACCAAGAACAGCTGGTGTTTATTTTTGGATGCTGCCTTTCTCCCCAAGTTCCCAAGGGTGCTGACCAAGTTGCAGATGGTCAGGCATGTTTTGTGCACAGAGTAGCAGCTTCCCTTCTCAAATCAGTTCCCATCATTTACAAGGTTCACTCCTAGCTGCATTTAAACTGCTGTTCCTATCCTATTCTGCCTCCATGCCTCCCTGCTCACTTACTCCCACCCAAGATTTCTTTGCTCCACCACTTGGATTTTTGACCCAGTTCTTGGGATTTGCCTGGTGACTGTCCATCCCCAGTTTGTTACAGACCTCTCCTAGTCCTGGCTTGGCCTCCAGCTTGCACAGAGCTCTGTTCTAATGAACACATATTACCTTGCCACAGCTTCACTGGCCATCTCAGATTTGAAAGAAGAACAAGCCTTGCAACCTGGAAGTGCAATTCCAACCTTTCCTCCTCTACCACCACTGTGTTTGCCGTAGCCAACAAAAGCATGGCAGAAAACAGCTTCCTGCAGGGGTGGGAGCAATGTGCCTTTGGGGGGTACAACAAGAGGGAGCAGACCCATAGCCCAGCACTGTCAAAAGCTGCATAGAGAGAAATCCATATTGCTAACATCAAATTAAAATATAAAAGTGGCATAAAATCCTTAGATACTGAGGTAATCTCTCTTTTACCCTCTTGTATTCTGTTTCTACTGACCTTGTACAGAGTGTTAGATACACACTGGGTCTCTGTCATGGCAAACATGAAACAAGGGGAGCTCTGAGACTCAGAGTTAATTTTCTACCACCACTTTGGCACATACTGATCTCCTGTGTGTAAAGCCTGCCCTGCACAATCCCATACAACACCAACTGCTGCACACACAGATTTTTCCCTCCAAAATCTGAATACTCAGCCTGGTATAGCTGTGGTCCATCTGGAGCCTTACAAGCTTAGAGTTTAAAAGCCTTGCCAGTTTGGCAGATGAGCCTGTTACTTCCATTAACAGGATCTCTTTGGCATCTGGAGTTTACAAGATCTCTCGGGACAGCTCCTAGAAATCCCATCAAGGTGCTTCTGGTGGCCTGAAAGGTTCAAGTTTGGGTCAAACACAAACTACTTACTGTCACCTAATTTTACAATGTCAAGTTCCCAAAAAGAAGCAATTCCTGTTTTCTGAGACAACCATTCAAAATGGTCCCATTGATGATATTTTATTGATAATATAACCTCCCAGGCCCTGGTCCAGTGTTCACAGATTCAGCTAGAACATTCCCACTGATTTCATCAAGCTTTTGAGTTAATCTTTCTGGGAAAACCGATGAATAAAGGCTTGTTAAAGAATAATTAATGAAAAGAAAGGCATGATAAAGACATGGTTTTCATCTGCAAATGGTTTGAGCCTTTAGTATTTTTGAACAATGGGAATTTAATAACCCAATCACCTTTTTTAAAAGCCTTTTGTGTAGAAGACATGTCAAAAACATGAATTCTCCCACATTACTTTTCCATTGTCTCATTACTTACAGTCTGCCTGCTTGCTAATATCCACTTAATCCCTGCAGAAAGGGTCATATCTGGTCTGGGGGGTTGTTTAGGGGTTGGGGTCAAAACCTTCCTCACACAACCAGGACAATTGGATGGTACTGAAACAGAGATAAACACAGATCACCAGTGTGAGTGAGAGAGAAAATTACAAAGGAGAGCAAACCATAGAAGTAACTGCAGATCTTTTAAATGCAGACTAGAAACCTGTATAAGTAATATCCATGACTGAAGGGAACATTAACAAGGGTAATCTGGATGATAGACAGAGCAAGACAATCCTTTTTTAAGCAGGCTCAAAATATATAGTTAACATTTAAGAAAGTCTATTAATGACAATTCTATATATGACCCATTAACTCTGACAGCTATAAAGTGAGACTCAGTGAAAAAGCTAGGTAGTACTAGTACTGAACCAAACATGCTATAAATAAATCACACTTTTCCACTTTGATATCTACTTAGGACAGGTTCAGGCTGCACAAGGAAGAGGACAGAATACAGGTATGTTTTAAATTAACAACAACCAGTAGATTTGTACTGCTCAAATACTAGAAAACCTTAAGTTCCATGTGTTAACCAATATAATATTTTCAAAGTATTTAGGGGCACTTCCACCTTTGCAAGTAACAGGAATATTTTACGATACAATACAGGTAAATCATTACCATCTTCCTCTATTTCCTCCCCACAGATATTTCTATCACTCACATCTACCATGTCATGCAGTAACACACTCTTTTTCTCTCCTAATCATGTTCATAGCAGGATGCAGTGAGAGAAGATATCACAGTGATCACTGCATGACAATAATGTAACTTTTAAGGAGAAAAGTAAACAAGATTGATTAAACACGGAATTGTTCTCAAAACAGCAGCCTAAAATCATTTATAGGGGT
The DNA here is from genome assembly GCA_013400775.1 of Chaetops frenatus. NCBI lineage: Eukaryota > Metazoa > Chordata > Aves > Passeriformes > Picathartidae > Chaetops > Chaetops frenatus. Next base: position 56,326 of record VZTR01033855.1, on the reverse strand, counting down.
TTTTTATAATATTTGCTGGTGCAAAATGAGAGGCGAACGTTGTGTCTGTGTAAGTTTGCAGGGCTAAGGCCTGACCCTGTTCACAGTCTCTAAGCACAGCCAGCATCCCAGGACCCACTACCAGTTGTTCCAGTGCACCAGCTAATAGCTGCATTGACCAGCACCCACTAACATTTAAACTTTTTTGCCAGCCTCTNTTTTTTTTTTAATTAATTCATAGTTTCCATCTTCCTTTTCTGTGTGGTTTGAAAACATGCACAAAGACAATTTGGGGCCACTGGATCCTTGGTGATGGCACTTCTCTCTGCTTGCCCACTGGCATCCACTGGCATCTATTTAACCTCTTGCCTCTTTGTCTGATCATGCAGGTGTTCAACGCCAAGAGCCTGTTGCCACCTTCCAGAGGGCTGCCAGCTCTCCTGTCCACCTGGGTGAGCAAGACTGCTAGCAGCAGATTTCCCACTCTCTTTCATGGTTTTAGCAACCCCAAATTAGCCCTTGTACTGCACACTGTTTTCCTGCGTCCTGGAAGAGGACCAGGGCAAGACTCATGCACTGAATGCCAACTAGCAGCTTCCTGAAAGGGAAAGGCAAAGGAAGGCTCAGTTGCTGGTGACCTGTTGTTTCAGGCCGTGGGAATCAACATCTACAAAATGTTTTCAATTTTTCTTATTTGTTAGTCGAAATGAGGAACAAACAACCAGCTCTGTGCAGCCTATCAGGTCTTTGACAGAGCTAAATCTTTTGTTCCTGTGGCTCCCAGGAACCTCTAGGCTGATAGTGAAAGTAGACATTGCTTTTAATACTGAGGGTAGAAGCATCACCTGTACTGTTCTCTCCTCCTGGCAGTGCAATTGACCCTTCCCCAGCAGGCAGCCCAGTCAACAGGCACTTTGCAAGGCTTCCAACAACTGCCCAGGGGCTCCAGAGCTCTCAGCACACACACCAAACACTAACTCTCCCTTGATGGACAGACAAGTTTCCCACAGAAAGATTTTGTCTGGGAGCACCCAGGGTGGGGTGCAGGATGGGAGCCGGGGTGGCAGCAAGGCATGCAGGGCTGCACGGAGGCTGCAGACCCACAAAGCCCCACCAAGAGAAGCAGAGCAGGTCCTGTGGTGGTTCCCAGGATAGCCTGACAGCCCAGGCTGCCAGGCAAGTCCCCAGCAACCAGGCAGGTGTGACCAGGTGTGACAGGGCACCAGGTAAGCGAGGCAAGGTGTGGGTCAAGACAGCAAGGCACAGGTACAAGTAGGGTGTGCACCTCTGTGCTGTCCCTTTCTCACACACAGCCCTGGCCAAGGTAAGTGCTGTGCTGTACTGGTGCTGACCTCTGGCATGGGCAACCAAACCCACTGGGGAGGGAGAGACTCCAGCAGATGAAATGTCCCTGGGCCCTGAGGGCTTTGGTGAGAACTGGGAATCACAGGAGGAATACTGCAGCAGGGAAGAGCCAAGTGGTCATTCACACTGAAGTCAGAGGGTGTTATTATGCAGGATATATTATTATCTTTCCAGATAATTCCAGCCAGGTAATCTCACCCAGCAATCTTACGGTCAAAATGACAATTTTTAGCTGACCTAGTTGCAGCATATTTAAAATGCACTTGTCTTAAGATGTACTCCATTCCCTCACTTTTCTATTCCTCCTCATTTCAATCTCCTTCTTTTCCTTCTGTTTTTCATATGTGTTTGTCTTTCTCATACTATTTTGGCCATACCAAAGGATGTGCTGGCTAAATCTCAGGCTAGCCATATCTTACAAAGCACAAATTTGCCATAACAAATTATTCTGTTTTCTTCATCACAGAACTTTGAAGGAAAAGAAATACACACAGTTATTCTATTCCCAATAAGTCCTGATGCTTTTTTCAGTCCAGAATGTGGTAGCTCAGATGTGTTGCTTTCAAGCAGCAAATTTTTCTAACAGTCAAAGGAGAATTCCTGAACAAGTCCTTGCTTTCTTGGAAAGGCAGGTTGCTCTTCTCGATCCCATCAAGTGTGTGCAAACAGCAGCGATCAGTTCTGAGGGTTTGGCTGTGGTGTTGAGGAGCTGCCTCTCATCAGCTCAGGTTACCAAAAAGGTGTGCTGAGAAAACACCTTCCCCAACACACCAGTTACTTGTGCAATGCACATTAACTCTTGAAATTCCATACTCACTGAGTCATGACTTTTCAAGAATGATTTCAAGGCAGTTATACTGAAGAGTTTTGGTGGTGGTGTCTTTTTTTTTTTTTAAAGAGACCAGTCTTGGAATATTTTAAAAATGAACCCTTTTTTTAATAGGCATCTTCAAGTGAGAAAAAAAAAAGAAGCCCTAGTTATAAAAATAGTAATTTCACTTTCAGATACACATTTCACGGACAGCTTACTTCATTATGTGTCTAGGAATACATGCAAGAAATAGAGCTTTTATCTGGATTAACAGATCACTCAATAAGCTGTATATTTTGCATATTTGCAGCCAGCTACCACAAATTCTTGCTATTTATCTTGTGTTTTTCTTCATTAGGATAGTAAACCACCACAGAAAGTTCTAAATGAGTGAACTGATAAGACTGGTTGAAGAAGCAATAGATAGCTCCTACCCATAGGGATTTGGACAGAGTAGAGTACCTGTGGACATCTGAGCTGAAGAGGTGGTTAATTGTTAATCTAGCAAAATCTCCTTTTCTTGCTCCTACTGATAAAAAGCAGTCTTTTTCAGCATCTGCCTGTCTTTCTGAAAAGCATCTGGCTGTCTTTTTTAAAACAGTCAGAGATGCTAAAGAAGCCTGGTTTATGAGGATGTTCCCTGACAATGAGGTGGCAGCAGAAACAAACCTCTGACACATGAGATGGGCACATTCCATTGCTCTGACCCTTCAGGTCACATACCTACATCTGAAAAAAAGAGGGCAAATTTTTATGTGGCTCATCAGCTGTTTCCACATGCCATACAGTTTCTACTGCTTTAAACAGGTTTACCACTGCAACTCACACAGCAGCATATTTGTACAGAACACTCAAGAAGTGTAGGGTCTTCTTCATAATTTGCTCTTTGGCTGGTTTTACTTTTCAGCTGGTCAGGATGAAAAGCAGCTTCATATGAATCTTCCTTTTTCACAGTCACTGGGTGCTCCTCCAGCCTGGGAGGGGGAAGCACACCTTTGGAGATTATCTACTCACAAACTGGTTTCACTGAAATTTGTTCTCAGTGACAGCATTCAGGAGACACGTTGGCCACTCTGATAACAAATGAGCACCAACTCTGCTCTGTGGGTAGGGTCCCCGTGCTCTGCAACCATCACTCCTAGTTCCTATCACTGCTGTTTCCTCACAACTCTGCTGAAGGATGCATAAAACTGGCAAAAAACACTGCCAGAATATAGGAATATTCCTCCTGGTTTTCCTCTTGTTTCCGTACCCATTACCCAGGCCTGCCCTTCCTTTACCCTACTTCTCCTCCTAAGCAAAATCACTGAAAAACTTCTGTGTGCATCATGACTCGGCCCTTTGCTTTCCTCAGGTTTGAGATACTTCATAGGGTGTTTAAGTAGTGCTCAGCATAAGGAGGGAAATCACCTTAGCAATGAAACATGACAGGGTTCCTCCTACCCTCAGGGAGACCACACATCTTATTCAGCCATCAGTTGCATCCAACAAGTTTTGCCCCCAAAGAGAAGCTGATAGCTCCTCACGGGAAAGGCAACCTAAAGGCAAGGTCAGTCCTCTCTCTAGGCTGGAGCACCCTGGCAAGCCTGTGCATAACTTTTACAGAGCCTAAATTGTAGATCACCCACTGGCTCTAGTCCAGAGCACACCAGCTCTGTGAAGCCTATCAAGCTTAATCTTAATAAAGACCTAAATCTTTTATTCCTGAGATTCCCAGGAACTGTTTCTGTCCTAATCAGCTGCAAGGGCATTCATCTGGCTGCAACCCAGACCAAAACATCACTTTTTTGGGAACATCTTTCAGCAGGTTCCAAAAACAAAGACATTTTGGTGTTCATAAATGGTTGCCATTTCTAAGGGCAGCAATTTTGATGAAGTTATCCATGCCTAATAACTGACAAGCAATTTTTAGACAATTTCTTTGTGTTTGGATGGGCTGAGGGGATAGAAAAATCTATAGGTGAGATGTAGTCATAGATTTTCAGTGAAAAACAACCTAAACCAAATAAAAGCATACTGAGGTCTGTGCCTCAGTATCAATGCAATTTAGAGGAACAAGAACAAAACAGATCTAAAGAGGTGTATTTAAAACCTTTAAAAAAGGTTAGTGCTCTGAGGTCAGTGACACAACTAATTATTAACAAGCCTAATTATGGCTTGAAATGTGCACATAAAGGTTCCCAGGTTTACTCATTTTCTCAGCTCCTAAGTTGTTCATATAAGTCATTGTCTGAACTGACTTTTCTAAATTGATTCAGAACTCTGTGATCTCTCGTATTTGCACTATTACCAGTAATAGTTGTTTTTTTCTCTTTCATGTATGAAAGCAATGGAAATAGACTCATGGAAACCTGGACTGAGCCTTTTTGACACAGGTAAATATTTAAAGCATCTAGTAACTAGTCTGGGAATAAGTTGTTTCCATCACACATAGGAAAAGCTAAATCTCTTTATTCATCAGGCCCATGACACTGGTGATAACAATCTCACTTTAAGAAGTAATTACAGCATTTAAATTTATAAATAAGGTATGTTGTTTACATCTTAGTAGAATATTCTGTGCTTTCATCAGTCTCGCATTCCTGCTTAAAGCAGGAGCAGAAGAGATGAGCACTGGAGAGAGCTGGCAGCCACACTACAGGAAAGGGGTTCTAGACACTGAAATCCATTTGTAAATGAGAAGGTATTTTGGGAATGCCACAGCTGAGATCACAGTTGAGAGCTGCAATCAGTGAAGAACATAACAGATTATTCTGATGTCAATGTACTTAGGGAAGACATTCAGATAAGAAAAGGAGGATTTAAGTCAGACGTAAAGAATAATGAACATCATTGACATTTCCTGACATTTTAGCCTAAAAAACTGACAATATGGAGATAAGAATATTTTTATGAGTACTGGTGAAGGAAAAAAACCTCCTATATTTGTAACAGGCTCTAGTAGCAACAAGACCAAGACTTTTGCAACCTCTAATTAGGAGCAGTTCCCAACTGCAGATTCTACATGTTTATCAGCTCCCTTTCCTCAGGAACATTTCAAGCAGACTACTCAAGACAGAGACCAATTCATAACGTGGTACTCTCCCTCTTACAAGGGGCCCGATCACCCAACATAAGAGGTCTTTCCCACCATCAGTTTTGTTTCTGGAGAGGGCTGTGCTGCTGGCCCTTGTAAAGGCCATTCCCTTGAATACTCTTCTTACTTCAAAGCCATTAGTGTGCTTATTCAGGAAAAGCTACAGCACGAGGGCCAGGGTGCAGAGGGATATTTTGAGGCAGAAAATGACAGATTGCATTAAATGCAATGAAAGGTTGGGCATGGGGGAAGGGATGTTGTATTAGTTTCTCAGCAACTGAAGTGCCAGCATAAACCAGTGTGATAAAGTCTGATGAATTCAGATTGTCACTTCAAAGGAGTGGTTTCTGGCGTGGATGTAATCACTGCTGTCTTACTTAAGTGAATGGAAAGTTTAATCAGTATGGACAGCTGTGACAATCAGTGAAGGGAACTTTAATTAGCATGGCGTAGACTGCCCATGCAGTGAGTTGAAATTCCCATGGCAATACCAACATGAAATTGGACTGGCAGAACAGGGAGGCCCATAGAGACTGACCACCTCCCCAATTAGTTGGGGAAGAGTATTTGGTGGGTGACCTTATTGTTCCACTAAGCACAAATCAGCCAACTGACCCACAACCTACGAGAACTGATAATTGCACTGGTAAAAAAAATGAAAAATTCTGCACTGCCTACACTTGAGTTTTCCATGCTGACAAAGCTAATGTCACCTGTATGCCTGGGAAAAGAATATGGATTTTATAGGATGCAGATAAATGCATGAGGCAAATAGTTAACTATGAATTACCTTTCATATGCAATTTAGTTGCTAAAATGGATGGTACATGTTAATTTCTAATTTCACTACAGTGTTAAATCCACCTACTTTCTGTTCTGCAAATAAGGCAAGGTGGGGGGGAGCTGCACATATGGGGTACCAAGCTGGCACATGTGAGGTATGCAGGCTGCAGGATGAAGCCTGGCTTTGGTCTGTTGCTGAGGAACTATTATGTGCCTGTGTAATTAAAGCTTGGACTGGAATATACACAGTCAGGAAGGCAGGCTGACGACTATTTCAGGTTTTAAAAAAAAAAATCAAACCAAATCATTATCATCCATGTGGCTGAGAAAGAGAGGCTGTGCATGGCCAAGTCACGTTGCCTTTAACTTCCACATCAGATAAACTAACCATAAACTTGCACAAGGTTTGCCTGGCTTCAAAGGCAGGTTTGGTCCCTGTCAGCAAGGCTTTCAGGCTTAAGAGAGGTCAGATATATTTCCTGCAGCAGACATCACTGGATGGAACTGTTTAGTGTCACCTTTGTCCCACGTAATTTTTCCTCAGTCAGGAGTAAGCAGCCAGCCTGAGGCAGTGCTGCCCCAGCACCATCACTCTGCCTCTACCTGCTGGTGTTTTCCCCATCCAAATGGGCTTCCATGGGCAAATACACAACACCAGGTGTACTATTCCCTGTTCCTTGGCTGGGAGCTCATCCCCAATGTGCAAGACAAGAGGCACAAGCCAGCAGCGTGCCAGACAACAGCTCCAGCCAGAAGGGATTAAGCCAGTCAGAGCCTGGATTGCCAGCCTGCTTTTGAATGCATCCAGCCTGCTCTAGCACAAGAGGGCCAGCTCCACTAACTGTGGGAGAGGCATTTCTGCCACAAGAGCCAGTGCCAGGATGAGTGGAGAGCTCCTATTCCCAGTCCTCTAGAAAGTATCCTGTCCAAAGTTTGGGCAGGAGCACAGGGAAGCTGCACCTGGGCCAGCAGGCACTGCAGGCACCAAATACACCGTGACAAAAAGTAACACCAACCCTGGGGCTCTCCTAACCTGGCCAGACATAGCAGGGACATCCTCAAACAAAACACACAAAGCAACAACCAACTCTTGCCATAAACACAGTAGGGCAACTCTTCGTGCCCTTTGCCTACTTAACTCACAGGCAGCCCCACGGGCTCCTGTACAAGGCCAGGCCCAGTGCTCCAGCTAGCTCCACGTCCTGGCTCTAGCAACAGGAAACAGCAGATGCCTGGGGACAAGAAAGCAGAGGGAAATGGCTGCTTTGGTGCTGATGTTAGCAGGTCTGTTCAGTCCCTGAGGGAGAAGCTTCCTTCACTGGCAGGTGAATTTCAAACTGAGAAGCCAAAGCACCCCTTCTGTCCAGTATGGACACTGCCATGTGCTGAAGCCTCCTGGCAGAGATCAGGTACCAATCAGATCAGCTTTATACCAGGGACTGCACACTCAGACTTAATACAAACATGGCCCCTGACATAAAACTGCGCAGCTTTCAGCATGCAGCTAGAAGGATTCAAAAAGGTTGTATTTGACAGTTATGAAAGGGCAATTTTTAGACTTAACTGGAATAGAAATAGGAGTGTTTACAGAGGGGGGTGGAGCTGGTACTTCCCTCCATTTACTTCACAGTACTCTGCTTTATTATGGCTTGGGCCTTAATACCTTCCTCAACCAGTTTAGGCTGTTACACCTCCCATCACATTTAGGTGGTGCCCTTCCCCAATGTCCTTTACATACACTGATGCACTCATGCTTGGCTTGCTCATGGCTGGCTGCTGAGGAAAGACAAACTCTCTGATATCTGGTAATTTCTCATATTATTCTTATAAAGCTCACACTTTCTAAATTTACCTTTTCACTGTTCCCCTGAAGTCTGTAGTCTTTCCTTGACTTATGTGGTGAGGAAGATTTAAAGAAGTCTTCCTCCTACTTTTCTTACAAAATCTGACATGCAGTTTACAAAAATAAGCTGTTCTGCTGTTCTTGAGACCAACAGCTTTCTTGGTGAGTGTTCAGTTTGTAGCTTGTCTGATCATTGCTGTCTCTTCTGAGGATTATCCCAGTTAAATCCCCTTAATCTTGTCATGCTGTACTGAAAAGAAACAGCTCTTTGCCCTTGCTTGGAAGGGAGATGGTGGACTGTAGGAGAGTCTTGCCAGACATCCAAGTCCTGAGTGAAGTTCAGCATTTTCAGACCTTCTGACGCCAGCATGATGATGTCCTGTGAGTCAGTGCCTTTCACAAGGACATCAGCTCATGTTTTCCAGGGTGCTACCACCCAAATCCTTCACTAGAATCCAGTAGTGACCCACGAGACCTTCCCTTGACTTCACCATAGCTCTCTGTTACCCTGTCCCTTTTGTGCTTTGCAAAATAGCCCAAACCTCTGGGGGTACCTGAGGAGCTGTGCCTTGGATTGCTTCCCCAGCTGTAATGAGCTGGAGTGAGTGGCTGCCTGTGCCTTCCTCTCCAGACAGAAAACAACAAGATAAATCTGTTGCTCATCCACTTCAGACGTTGTGCGGCTCATTGTAAAGCACACTGAGCCAGCAGGGTGGCAGTGCTGGTTCTCAGGGGAAAGCTGTTGGGAGTCACCATCCCACACTGTGGCCACCAGCCTCTGCTCCTGAGGAGCCCGCTACTTGTGCATGATGCTCCCTTGCAGTTAGGGAACTGACTCCCAAAGGGGAGCACTTCAAAGCTGCTGCTAGGAGAGATTTTGGTGGCGTTCCTAGAAATGTCTCTGCTCTTGTTTTACCCCAGGAGTGATGTGGATGAAGAAAGGTAAGCTCCAAGGATGTCCTCTCCATCCTTGTTTCCCTTCCACATCAACCCTCAAGCCAGGGGACCCTGTTGCCCATTTCCTTACAGAGCAAGGGCAGCCACCAAGCACACACTGATAGATCCTTTCCTTTCTCTCTTTAGGCTTCAGTTCAAAGGAAGAATTGAATCCAAAGCCATTGGAATCTATCTCCCAGGGGAATCAGAGTATGTACTTCAGAATCAACTTCATAATTAAGCAATTTTATTAATTACATGTTGTTCGAATGCATTCAAATTAAATAGGAAAAGGTAAGTTTTCAAGAAAGCCTAAGAAAGTTCAGGAGCACATTTTTCCCTTGCAAAGAAAGAATGTGCACACCCCCCCTGACCCCTCTTACACACATAATTGGTTTTTGCTTCTACAGGGAAGGAAAAAACAGGCAAAATTTAGCTTACCTGGGCAGCAAGATAGTGGCTGCTCCCCACCACCTCTTTCCAGGCAGTATCAGCTCATGCTCCCAGGGTGCAGAGCTTCTTCTCTCAGGTACTTTGGTGGTAGAAGACAACAATCCAGGTGTTGGAGCCAGGGTTAGATAAGCAAGCCCTGCTGACCAGAGCAGGCTCCCGTGGTTATGCTGTGTGCAGGCACCCTTCCCACAGCAGCAGGTGGGAGGGAAGGAAACCACCTGAGAAAGGGACCTGACACCTGCCACAGCCAGGAGAGAGGGGATGCAGAGGGAGCATCGAGGAGCCCTCCAGTTCAGAGAGGTAAATGTAGGTCCCCCTACTCAGCAATCTTCTACAGCTCTTTATAAAGGCAGATTCACCCATTAACTCATCTTTACATGAGGCCCAAAGTAGCAGAAGAAAGAGAAAGCAAGTTGTGAGTGGAGAGAAGGGGTCGCCTGCCACCTCTTCATTAGAAGCCAAAGAGAGAGTTCACCCTTTCAACAGTGCCTGGCTCCTCTCTTGCCCATCCTTGGGCAGCTGAACTCTGTCTGTACTCTTTACAGTAACTACTGAACAAATTCCCAGGCATTCCTCTTAATATTTAAAGAATTCTTTTCCCTATCAAAGATGTTAAAAACACCTGAAACTGAAATAAAGGAAAGATGAAGAAAAAGGGAAGGCTCTGCCCTACAGACCCCATTGCACTGCAGGAAAGCAGAGCTTGGTGCAGTGGAGATGCCAGCATGGGTAGCTGTGCTTCCAGCAGTTAAACTGGAATAAGTCACACCAGAAACAAAATTTTCATCCCATTGATAACTCTAAGACCATAAAAGCCCTAATTCAGATCTTACCTCCCTGCAATCAGGAAGTGCTCACCTCCCTGTGAAGCACCTTTAGTCTGTGCTCTCGCAGTGTCCCTCTCATGTCCCAGCACTGAATCTGAATCCTCCCCAGAAACCAAGTCTGTCTATAAGTGTATGTAAATCTTTGCCTCTCCAGACCCTGCTGGCTAACACACTGCCCACTTTCCACACATGGATCTCATGAACCAGTTCCCTTTGAAGGACAAGAAATTCAGGAAAACTTGGCTGTTAATTGAGGTATTTGTTGTGGGTTCCCGACCTTGCCTCACGATCTGCTGTGGTTCTCAGTCACGCTCCTGTAATTCAGCATTATTAGAATTAGAAAAAAGAGACAGCTATGGGAGAAAAAATTGAAGGTAATGAGATGGGAGGCAGTTGCATAAGCCACTAAGAACAATTGGCGCTTTGTAGCCTTCGGGCTACCTAATGATTAAAACACAGTAGTTTGAACAGTCTGATTGGTAGGAGGCATCATCAGAGAGAAATCAAGAGCTGGGGATGACCCAGACGCCGGAGGGGGAAAATGTTAATTAGCGCTCTAGTTAAGCCAAATTTTGATCCCACTCCCGGTCGCAGACCAAAGATGAATGTTTCACCACGAACTTGCAGAAATGTGAAAGCAGCCTGGGCAGTGATAAAGACAGCATTTGCAGCACAAAGATGAGGTTTATCTGTGCAATTAAAGGGAAGAGTTTGTTTGGTACAGGCATACCTTTTATAGAACATTGCTTTCAGCCTAGAGAAGAAACACTCAACAACACAGTGCTGCTGCTGCACACACGGCTACAAGGCTTCAATAACATGCAAAAGAACAGCCCCCACTCAGTCTGAACATCCTGAGCAAAATCATCATCCTTGATGTCAGCTCCAGCCTAGAATGAAACTGATGAACAATTCTCATTCAGAAGTGCAGAGCTGCCAGGATTGTTGTCAGTAATCCTGGATTGCAGTCACCTTGAAGAGACCCCACAGTGTCCTTCCCCTGAGGCACATCCCAGGCATGACCCATTTCAGGAGCTTCCCTCCCTTCTGAGCAACATTAATACAGTAACTGTTCCTGTTATGTCTATTATATCAGTAAAGTCCATAAAAGCGTCACCAAGGAAACCCCCTTAGTTTGTGCTCTGCAGGTGACCAGACCACAAAATCCAAGCACCATGGCTGGTTTTACAAACTCCCATCACCTCTGGGCTTCAAATAAAGTATGTTGAGCTCAAGCCGTGGCTCTGAGGGCACAGGATATACAAGTCAGCTTGCTCCTGTGGAGCTGACCTCCCTGGTCCCCAAAATGCAGTGCTCCCAAATTGACCCCTGTGAAAAGATTCTTGCCCTTTTGTCACACAGCCAAGCTTGGATGTTGTATGGGGCAAAGTCATGCCAAGGACTGTGTTTACCAATGAGTAGGACAGACCTGAGCTCCCAACTGTGACTTGCTCTTGTCAAAGGCTTTTTTGTAGAGTTTACACAGCAGGACAAGTCACTGGTGCAGACTTTCCAGGCCTTTGCTGCTTGCAAGAAGCACAGCAATCAGAAAGGGCTAAAAATATCTTCCGTGGTTTTTTATCTCTCCTCAGATTGCAAGGTTGATTTGTCCTTCTTAATGGATGGGAGCTGGAGCATTGGCAAACGCCGCTTTCAGCTCCAGAAGCGGTTCCTTGGTAACGTGGCTCAAGCCCTTGGCATCGGCAGCGCTGGTCCTCTGATGGGCATTGTTCAGTATGGGTAAGAGTTTCCCAGACATTCCCATTGCCTCAGGGCATGACTGCACACTCTGGCAGCTGTAGGTCTAAGGCTGATACGTGCTAAAGGACTCACTCCAGCTTGCACTCAGGAGCCAGGTAGCACAGACCAGTCCTACGGCTTTTGTGTTTGATGTGAAGCAAAACACTGATATTTGCTCTAATTTCTCCTTTTAGAGATGACCCTTCCATAGAATTTAACTTAAAAACTTATGCTAACTCCAAGGATCTAAGGAGTGCCATTGAGAAAATTCAACAGAAAGGAGGACTTTCCAATGTTGGTAAGTGATGGGGCTGTTTGCACATCCTCAGCTCAGGGAGGGCTTCAGAGTCTAGGCTATAGCAAGCCCACACCTCCTCACAGGATAAAGAGGCTGTGACCAAACAGTCACTGCTTAGTGCTAGGGCAGGGCTGGTGAGAGAGCACTGCTCCCACCATGACCCGCATGTGTTGATCCCTGGCACTGCAAATCCATTACAAGTTGACAGAACATACCTATCTCCTTGCAGGCAGTTCCCATCGATGCTTTGGGGAACCCTGCTAACCCAGCTCATCACCCCCAGCCTCTCTGGGGCATAGGGACGGGGTTCAGTGCAGGAGGGCTCAGGAAGCACTGGCACCAGTTGCAGTGGCCTCCTCTCCTGCTCACACAGCCACAGAAACTGCTTTCCCCAGCTCTCTGCAGCCTTCAACACTTGAGTCAGCTCTCTGCCTACTATTTCATGGGATATTATCAGACAGTGCTTCCAGACCCATAACTCCTCTTAACTCCTCTTCTATTACAGGGAAGGCGCTTTCATTTGTTAACAAGAACTTCTTTTTGGATGCTAATGGAAACCGAGGTGGAGCACCCAATGTAGTTGTAGTGATGGTGGATGGGTGGCCGACTGACCGAGTGGAAGAGGCCTCCAGGCTGGCCAGAGAATCAGGGATCAACATTTTCTTTGTCACTGTTGAAGCAGCTGCTCAAAGTGAAAAGCAGAATGTTATTGAACCAAACTTTGTGGACAAGGTACTTAGTGGGCTGAGTCTGACCAGGAGCTTAGCTCTGACTAAACTTTCCAGTCTACTTCACTGGGGGCATTTCCCTTTCCTTCTTACCATTTATGGTTATTTCTTTTCCTTCTTGTACATACTGTCTTGAGTTTTTCTGTACAAAAAACAGGAGTAATGCTGAGGTCAGAAAGGGGTTGAAGTCAGTAAAGTTCTGGATTGAGGTACCTCATTGAGCAAATGGCTTTTGACCAACTAAACCTTAGCACACACATGCAGTTGTACTGAGACCAGCAGTTTTCCAAATTTACAGTAGCGTGACAAAGTACAATTGCAGCCTGAGCAATCTGGAATTGTTTTTCCCATGAACCTCCTGCTGTGCATCTCCCACTAGGGAAAGGGTGAGGAGTTCTGTCAACCTAACGTCAGTGTTGCATTTACAAACAGGTGCCACACAAGGAAAGGTTGGCACAGTCCCAACACAGGCACATCCTAGTTTTTCAGCTATACTGGATAACTCGAACATTCTCTTTTCACTGTTGATGAAGGTTATTTTTCAGTTATTTGTTTCTGCTGCTATGAACTTCATGTTGGCTCTTGGGAAAAGGGTAAATCCCTGCCATGTGCAGAAAAAAAGAAGAATGCAAGCTTTGATATCTGTCTGATCAACAGTGCTTCAGGACAAGCTGGCACCCAGTTAGGGCAGGAGGTATCTAACAAGTGGCAGACCAGGCTGGGCCTAGGAAACAGGGTTGAGTTATCTGCTATTTTCAGAAAACAGATTCCCATCTAAGTTGGGTTGCTACACCATGAAATAATCTCCCATGAGTTTCAGAGCTGCTCTGTCTCTGGTCAGCATATAATTGGATTGTAGTCTCATTTGCATTTAATGTTTTTAAAAGAGCGAATCTACAGCGAGTCTCAGCAAACCTGCCAGGGACACAGCAGAAATGAGAGTAAAGTGGGCTCAGAACAGGGAGGTAAGGAGGGAATGGTGGCTTGATACTGCTGCATCATAACACTAAATTAGAAGTGAGACAGTAAGAAGAGCGAATGACAGCAGGACACCATGAGGAGCCTAGACTGCAGGGAACTGTAACTCCCTTGGAGCTGCTAAGTTTTATGCGTGTCAAGACCAGTGCCTTGGTCTTTTAACACAGTCAGATACACACACACCATCACAAAGGTGATAGATAAAGCCTGGCTTAACAAAATATTGTCCCCCAGAGAACTGAGGGATTGACATTTAAAAGGCACTAAAGCCAAAGACAATTTGATGCAGCTTGTTTGCAGGCTCCCTTGCCCCAACCTTCCCCTCCTTCAGCCCTTGACTACTCCCACTCCCATGTCCTCTTCTGTGCCAGCCCTACTTCCTACCTGTGCTCACCTGACTCCCACTGACCCTACAGAAGTTTCCTGCAGATCTGGCCTTTATGAGTATTTTACTCATATAAGTTAATNTTTTCTTTTTTTTTTCTTTTTTTCGCTCTTGTTTGGCAGAGCCAACACAATGAAACTGTTGTTTTTTCTGCTTAAAAGGGTATGAACCAAGTTATCGTCAACTTAAGCCCCAGTTTCACTTCAAGGTAGGAGGGTTTGTCAGCAGGCAAAACTTTCCTTGTTGTTCTGAATGATGGGAGCTGAAGTTGCTACCTGGCAAACACACAGGCTCCTGTAATGTCCATGGGAGCCAGGCTAAGAGCAGCTCTGTAATTTGGATGCTTTTCCCACGGAAAATGTAACTTATGTAAAAAAGCCTGACAGGTGGCAAACTTGCTTATTACAGTTCTTTCACTACTATAATATCAGCTCCATCCCACAGTTTTAAAAAAAAGGCAGGAAAAACTGTCACATTACACAAGTATCTGTGATGTTACACTGACATCATTTCCCAAGGCAGCAGATGGTGATTGCAGGAGAGGCCATTTCAGACTCCAGCACTGCTCTTTCCAGGAGCCTATATTTACAGTTTAGCTACACACCCCAGCAGAAACAAGGCAGACTGAATTTCCATCACTTTTATCCTGGTGTTGCCTTGCAGGCCGTGTGCAGGACAAGCGGTTTCTATTCCATCAACGTGCCCAGCTGGTTCAGCCTCCAGAAGGTGGTGCAGCCCCTGGTGAAGCGGGTGTGTGACACGGACCGTCTGGCTTGCAGCAAGACGTGCCTCAACGCCGCCGACATCGGCTTCGTGATCGATGGCTCCAGCAGCGTCGGCACCGGCAACTTCCGCACGGTTCTCCAGTTTGTGGCCAACATCAGCAAGGAGTTCGAGATTTCGGACACCGACACGCGCGTTGGAGCCGTGCAGTACACCTACGAGCAGAGGCTGGAGTTCAGCTTTGACAAGTACAGCACGAAGCAGGACGTGCTGAATGCTATCAAAAGGATCAGTTACTGGAGTGGGGGCACCAGCACAGGAGCAGCCATCAGCTACGCCTCAGAGCAGCTGTTCAGCAAGTCCAAACCCAACAAAAGGAAGATCATGATTCTCATCACAGATGGCAGGTCTTACGATGATGTCAGAGTGCCAGCCATGGCAGCTCACCAAAATGGTAAGGTCTTCTATCACTGCCTGCTCTTTCCTCATGCCTCAGCACTTATCCAGGTCAGATAAATGCAGTTTGCTATAATTTGAAGGTGCTGGATGAAACCTTACGAAGGAAGAGTAGTACTTTTCTCTGGGGTCCTACTGAACTCCAACAAGATCAGCACCTGCTTAACAGCTGAATAAGTAACTTCAGGAAAAAGAAAACCTATGAATCATCAGAAATACCATTATATCTAGGACATCTCAAGAGATTCCTGCTGTCTCAGTAACACAGGACTCCTTTGGCTTTCTAGTCAAGACAGGCATATATCTTCTAATACATTGGCACTGGAACAAGATCCTATTCTTCAGGATCCTGTTGTTTAGACCCAGAGCAAAAGCTTCACTACTGTTTAAACCTTTTTGCTGTTGGCAAAAGGTACTTCCAAAGCACAAGCTAGAACTTTCCTCCAATTTGAAAACACTTATGTTATACAGAGAGCACTGCAACAGACGGCCCATTTTTTTGTAGCCTGGAAGCTACATTTGCAGTATTGGTCTTAAATTAGATTTACCGCAATGAAAATTTTATGCTTATTCTAAACTTTGGGTTTCTTTCCAGGAGTCATCGCTTATTCCATTGGAGTTGCTTGGGCAGCCCCAGATGAACTGGAAGCCATTGCATCAGACCCTGCTAAGGAGCACTCCTTCTTTGTGGATGAATTTGACAACCTCTACCGCTATGTGAATCAGCTCATCCAAAACATTTGCACAGAGTTTAATTCCCAGCCACGGAACTGATGGACTCAAGCAAGGCAGGACCCTTGGGCACTGTGCTGAAGGCACACCAAGTGCCACAGAAATAATGCCAGTCCTCAGTTCAAGAAACACTGGAGGTGCTTCCCTCTTGCACTTTCCAGTCAGCAAGGTTGACTGCAGCTCTGTCCTGTGCATGATAATGCTCTGTGTAGACTGTTGGTTTTTATTTTTTTTTTCCTTGTGGGCATCAGAAACTCTGATTTAGATGGATAGAGGAAGAGGCAGTAAACATGGAGGAAATAACTGCAGCTGTTTGAACAGCTGCTTCCAGCACAGAGCCCCAGCTTGCCCAGTTCTCACCTTTGGACACATGCAGGGTCCTTAGAATTTGCCACCTGCACCCTGAAGTGGCCAGCCTGCTGAGCTGCCATGGTTGAAACACCTCGTGTGGCACTGCCCACACAGATCAGGGCTCAAATACCAGACACTTGTTTTGGAGGGGGAACACAAGCCAATTTGAGTACCTTCTTAAAAGCAGGTACTCTCTCCACACTGCTGTCTTGTCAGTAAGTTAAGCTTCAGCTAGTGTCAACTCAAGCACTAGGATTTATCCAAACCCTGAGAAACTGGAAAGCAAGTGAGAGAAAAGGTTCAAGCCCTGGGACCCTACAACCCTTTGCCAACCCCAACAAAGCCTCAAAACCAAAAGGCAGCCAACATGCAGGAACTGGAAACTAGTCTCCTACAACACTGCATTAATACTTGATATCTTGAGAAGTGCCTTTCCCCCTCAGTTTCATCCTTCACTCTTGCATGGTTCAAGGCCTGCAGGACCCCAGGGGTGTTGCCAGGACACAGGAGACTCTTTGAGAAAAACTGCGGGTTTAAGTTGCTCACAATCAGAAAAGCATTTGAGACCCACCACTCTGTTATTAAACCACCACCCAGAACAGCAGTCTCTAGTGTGAGGAGAGCTGTTCAAGAGCCATTAACAAGATTTAAGAGAGAATTATCTAAAGTTCTGTATTATACGCTGGGAAAAGCTGAACTTCAAACATTTACATACACTCTCCCTCAAATTTAGGATTGACTTCTCTTCTATGGATTGATTTCAAAATGTACCTACTACGGCCCTGGATCAGTCAGAACACACAGTGGTTTCTTAAGTGAAGAACTACCCATGTCATCAGTCAGTGACACACTAGGAGGACCAAAAGAACTGCACTTCATTTAGGAAACAGCAGTTGCTGGTTATGTTCCATCCAGTATCATTTAAGAAAATACATTCATTAAGTGAAGTTATCAAAGAAGCCAATAAAAATATGAGTGTTCACACCCCTTACGGCAATCAAAGCCACGCTGTGCCAGGCTTGTGGAACTAACAGGAAATGGAAAGAAATTAAAACTTAAATTTGCCACATTACTTGCAAAGCAGGCTTTTAACAGCATTTATAGTTTTAATAACCATGAGCCAAGATATTTATTAGTCACATAAATTCTAATTGAATGGCCATAAGGGAAACTCATTTTATCAGCAAGAGTAGCACAATTTTTTAAATCATTATGTTTGGAAATATGACTGAAGTAGCTCAAAACCTGTCAACTAAGTAAGCATAATGCAAATTAATGCAAGCAGCAGATTCTGCATGATCCCCTGGTGTGGTAATATAAGCCAGGCTTGGGTCCTCTCAAGAGGTTCTAAACACCAATTTTGGATGAAAAAGTAGTTTTACACAGTGAAAGTTCATCACTTCCTCTTAGAAGAAACATTACGTTCCAGCTTTAACCAAGTATCATCAATTCAACCATTCTACCCAGACCAAGAGCACAGGACACTGTCAGCTTCCACAAATACATTTGTATACGGAGTTTTTACCACTAATCTGTGCCGCTGCACTTCACAGCAACAGCTTCTTGGCTTGAAAAAATGATTAAGGATAGAGAGTTAGGTATGAGCATAGCAATTCCTACTATCCCCCAGCTCCTGACCCAGCTCCTCACTACCATTCTGCAACAACAAGGGACATTACATGGGCTGGACAAAACTCAAATCCATAAGCTGAATTTACTGGGGGCTAGATTCATTATCTGAAAACCTGCTTATTTGGGGCTTGATTTGGGGCTGCCTGAGAAAAAAGGCCTAAATCCTAACTTACTCTTAATACTGTGGTGTAATTTTTAATGCAGCAGCTCACCACCACATATTGTTCTCCATACTGAACGTGCTCTTGCTGCACCAAAGACTGATACCCTGCAGAGACTCTTCAATGTTTCACTTGGCTCTGCCAAAAGCACAGCAGTGATGGCCAAGACATTAGGAAAGCTAGAGCACACATGTTCTTCAGGATGTGCATAAGGGATATAATTTTTTCCTAATGCTTAAACTTCAAACAATGACATTAAGCTTTCAAATGCTCTTTCACAGGGCAGTTGCACAGCTATCTTTTGTCAAGCATTTATAAAGCGCACTTCAGGGTTTGTTGTTGTTCAAACGGTTTATCTTAAGCTTACAGAAAAACTATGGTGCTTGTTTCTCAATATGCATTTTTATTTACTTCTTGGGACAATCTTGAAATTGTCAAAACTCAAAGTGTGAAAGTGGTTTAATCCAACTCTCATCTAAACTTAGATGTCCTATTCATAAACACTGTAAACTTAAGCAGAAGCCTCAAAACTTTTAAGAATACATGCTTCCATTAAGGAAAGCAATTACAGAACACACTCCTCTTAACCTTTACCTTTCATAGCAATCTAATTACTTGCTACCTACTAAAGTCTCTAAATACTGTTTTATTTAAAAACCCAAGATAACTTACATATATAGATAAACGTTCAAAGGGGTATATTTGTTTGAAGGAGCCTTTGTTTGAAGCAGCAGAACTTCTGTAACATATACAAGCTATTTTGAGCTTATCAACATAAGTTGCTCTATCTTTTGCAATAAAATTGTTCTAAAGGCAGATCCAGCACATGTCATCTCATACAGGGTTAAAAAATAAATAGCAAATAGAGCTCATGCCATTTTAGTTTCTGAAACACAGGTGAGGTTATTAGTTGTGGAAGACCCAGCAAGGCTGGCAAAGCCCTCGGTGCTTCAGTGTTGTCCTTTTACATGCTCAGATAAAAAAGATCCTTTGAGTGAGCTACCCCAAAATTACCTGTCAGAAGAATCAGTCAACTGAAGCAGAGTCTAATGACTGAAGGGTGTAAAAATCATTTGTGTTTTCCAAGGTCTGCAAGATCATGTCTTATTTGGAACCAGACTTCCTTTGGAAGTTGAAAAAAAATAACACAGGCTCTATACACTCTCTAGATGTGGGACTGAATCAAAAGAGGATCTAGATGTCCAGCCACTTGATATTGGGCCACTTAGTTTCAGATGTCTGACCAGTGCAGTGGAACCTGCTGTCTGGCAGAGGCATTCCCGAGAGAAGAGATGGGAGCTGTCTGAACTAGTCACTGCATACACATTCTAGAGGGTGTTGTCTGATCACCCTCTCCCTAAAAAAAAGCATCTTTGAACTCAGAGTTGGGCTGGTGGCTTACCAGTGCTCAGCAATAACAATGCAGAACATCCACCTGGAAATACCTACTGACGTCCACACTCTGGAAGCCTTGGCAGCGCTCAGTTTCAGCACCTCTTGCCAACTCCAGCATTAGCCACTCACATTTTCAGTGAGCCACCAAATTCCATTAAGGGTTGAGGCATTCCTTCAGAGAGTGGTTACTCAAAGTTCTGTTTCCCCAAAGCAGAACACACAGCATTTCTGCTGGCACTGTGCCACTGCGCCCAGTGTGCACCTCCTGCTCCTCAGCTGCTGCTTCTTTGCTGGTTCGGCAAGACTAGAGTTTCTCCATGGCTGCTGCTGACAGGTGGGCAGACAAGCTTCCCTTTCCTCCTTGCACTCCTTCACCCATGGCTCTCCACCACACAAGGGGAACCATACCACTAACCTGGAAAAGCTGGGGACTTAAGCATCCAGCCAGGATCGACCCAATCTAAACTATTTAGTGATTTAACACCCTATCTGTAACCCCACAGAAAATTAGCCATGTTATCTACTTAGAAAGTAAAAGCAAGCAGTAAGTAGTACCAGAAATGTTACCTAGACACCAAATTTAAGTCACTTTTCTGTGGTATACATACCTTGAATTACTTCATGGTTGAACAAAGTCACTATCATTCTGCTAGGTATTTTTCTCTGTCCGTGAGCAACATTATGGAAAGAACTTGATCCCTTTTCTTTTCCATTCCCACCTCATTTTGAGACATCTTAGACAGTACCAGGCCATTTACATTTGATAAGTCATTTACATATTGAAAACATTTCAAGTGTACATCTATGCAACTGAATGCTTCAAATTCCTCAAATTAATCTCTTTTCCTTGTTCAGTTGGAGGAGGAGGGGGTATGAGGGTTTTAGCACTGCATCAGCAACGCTGCTCACAATCAACTGTGTCATTCTTACTGAATAGCAAGAAACGTGTTACTTTTCTTAACACCAGTTTAACCCCTTCTCTGATTTCTAATAAGAACTGATAGTGCAGTTCAAGAACTCCAGCAGACATAGAAATTACTTATTTTTAAGTACAAGAAATTGTGGAAGTTCCACTGTATTACCAAGTATACTCACTTTTGTCACACACAAATCATCACAGGGCCATGTTCATAGCAAAACCCATAAGCATGTTAAGAAAGCATCTCACACGTGAGGGTCACTCGTACATTATTCACTAAGTCTTCTTTCCTCCTACCTTAGGAATCTTCTAGAGACATTCACACTGGGGTGGAATGAGACTGTACTGTCAATTCATAAAGCAATTCCTCCTTTCCTATGAGGCAGAAAGATGAGTAGGACCCAATAAGGCTATTTTATACCTACCAAGAAAAGATGAGAACTTCGCTTATCCCACCTACAAGCTCAGAAAAAACCAGGATGGACTCACTGACAACAATTTGTTCTGCTCAGTTCTGTGTGGGTTCTCCTGCCACCCCCTCACAGTGCCATTCCGAGCACCTCCCTGTAGCAACGCAGCTGCCATCTGTGATGTGCGGTTTGCTCTCCCTCATCCTCTCCCCAAGGGCAGAACCACGCGTCTATTTTTACGCTGAATGAACGTTGTCCTGGGGAGGAGCAGTGTGTCCGGCTGCGAACACCAGCTGACAGACCAGCTCCTGCACAACCGCACCCACTCCGCGTGTCTGCTCACCCCACGCTCACCCCCACACAGGGACCACGTGCCTCAGCACGTGGAAGGATGTGGGGTGTCAACAGAGCCAACTGGCAGAGCAGTACGAAACCAAGACACACGGAGAACAGAAAAACCAAGGCACTCTAGTGAACAGTAATAGGCTGCACAGTTCAGCAGGAATTTCACATGGAGTCACCTCAAGCTGCTCCAAACAAGTCTACTTGTCTTAGTCTTAATGCACTTCCCCCTCCTTGCACTCACTCCAAAACCACACATATCTTGTGATAAAATGCAGAATTATGAACACAATGCAAAATGTTGAAAAATAGTATTTATTAGCACCCAATTTACATAATTATATGGTACAAATGACACTTGCTGCTGCAACATTAAATAAAGCTGCTCTTAAAAACCATTGCTTTTTTCTGGAAGTCCGTGTGATTTTGCTCAGCACAGAATGCGGGTACAGTACACAGACACCCCACTTCACTACTGTCATACCAACACAAATACCTGCATGGTTACCTCGACGGGGTCTCATTTTAAATGGCACACTAACATAAGCAGATCTATATCATTTTAAATGACAAAATATTTATTTGACTTATTCAGGCAAGTGAATGTAGCTTTAAATATAACCTATCCAAGAAGTTTCACAAAATATGAATTGCAGTGAAAAAGAGAAAATTCAGGACTGTACTTGAGAAGCTCAAAATTACACTAGCGTATTTCAAAATAATCTCCCTCTGAATTTTCTATCTTTACCATTTTAGATATTTATCCAGCATTTTAAACTACCGAGTTTTAGTAAGAAGTTTAACATTAAGTTTTTGAAGAAGCATTTCCATTTAAAGCAAAAATTTATACTTGTAATAATAAAGGTTAAACAATTCTTTGGAGAATGAATCACTTTCATTTTTCTCATGTCCCATGATTAATAAGCCTTTTCAAAATCATGAAATATATTACACTTATGGATGCTTTCTCCCAAGAAAACTATTTTCTTCATAAATTAGAAAACAGAATTTCTCACTCAAAATAACATTCACTTTTGTACAACAGTTGCATTTAAACAAGGTAATTTTGGTGGTACTGCAATTCTGACACAGCCTTGTACTGAGCCATACACAAAAAACTGACAAGCAGACTATTACTCAACAAGTAGGTATTTCTCATTTGGATCCAAAATTCTGCAAGATACTTGAAGCCCAACATTTTTTCAAAGTAGTCATTCAAAACTGGTGTATAAAATCATAACCTCAGCATAATTCTGAAAGGGAATCTTAATTTCCTTTAGCTGTTTGTATATCAGCCACAGTAGCCTTTTTCATATCAACTATCTGCCATGGAAGTGAGCCAAAACAGAAGGGGAGCCACTGTAATTACTAAAGTGTTAGTGGTTATCAACTGTAAAAACTTCTCCTAAAGAAAGCTGTCAGGTATCTCCAAGTTCTAGTAGAAAAGAAAAAAGTATATTGATATAAGCAACAACAACAAAACAAATCCAAGCTACAGTCCATAGAAGCAATTTGTCTTTTTTAACCTGACAGTCAACTGAAGATAATTATGCAAAACACAATACAAAGCTGACAAATGTCAACAGACAATCTTACAGGAACAAAAAGTCATCTCATCATGAAATTCCTTCTACCAGTTTTTTCAAAAGCACTATTCAAGGAAAACATAGTATAAGACTGCTTTTCAGTCTGCTTGGATAAAGGTACAAGAAATCATTAGCTAACATGCTCAGTTTGCATTTCCAAAAGAAGTGCTAACATATATGAGACAGTTTTCAAAACTGATACCCATCTGCAAATGTCCAGCAATTCTAGGAGCCATACATCTGAAAACAAGCTACATTCAAAAGCACTGTATCTTGATCACAGGAAGCATAAAAAAATAAATTCTTAATGGAAAAATATTAGCTTGAAGTCCATAATTTATCCCTTATACAATGTTTTTGGCTGCTTTTCACAAGTAATCCAAAAATAATGACAATATTTGGCTTGGCAGCAAGTTATCCTTTCCCTTTCAGAATAATACAAATCCAGCTGCATAAATCTTTTCTCAACACCACAGTCTAATGCTCTGGTGTGAGGACCAACTCAAAATAGCCAGGAAGTAATTTTGGGAGCCTGCAATTCAAACTTGAGGGAATTGAAGACTGGCCTGGAGGACCACATCAACACAAGGCTTTGAGCAGCTTAGAAACACATGCATGGGGCATGGTTTAAACACTGGTATGATCTTCCAGGATCACAGCATGCCTTGGCAGCGTGTGTAGGGCAAAACTAGTTCAACACACAATACCACAATCTAGGCTTAAGCAGGAAGAAGTTGGGCTAAGAAGAATATATTATTATTAAATGCCTTTTTAGCTCAGCCATCATTTGGATTTTGTAGTCTAACAACAAGTCTCTCCTGACATCAAATCAGATGGGACCCACAAATAATATTATTCAACTAGATTTATGTCTTCTGTAGTAGAATCCAGATTCTCAAAAATATTTTAAATGATACAGCAATTCATAAGCTTTCCCAACTGACTACAGAGGAACAAAACCAAGTCAGAAGGCAGGCTAAGAGATAACACACTAGAACTGAATGAACTGGATGTAAGGAGGTACAAATCAGCTTTGAGTGGTGAGAGGGGTGGGTCTGCAGTTGAAACTCTACCATCCTTCAAAAAACCACTCCAAGAGAAAAATCAGTAGTCCTTTATGAAATCTACCCTTCAATAAGAGCTCACTGCAGATGAGATTTTAAGATTCTCAGAAAATGTAACCTAAAGGAAGATTTAAGTGGGAAGATAAAAAGCACATATCAAAAGGATAAGGATAACCTGCACAGGTATGTTCATTAAAAAAAGTCTGTGTCTGTGCTAAAGGTCATATTTCCCATCATCCTCCCTCCTGGGGATTCCTACCAGCTAAACAAGAGTGTTTGCCCAAACAAGGACTATTTACGCAAGAGTCATCCTAGTCCTTCCCTACTCCCCAGGAGTTTGTTCATTTGCTCTGTTGTATTTAACACTATCTTTTACAAAAGGGGTTATTTTTTGTAAAGCATCCCTGACATAACTAGATGGATCAACACTGCTATCCATCAGTTTCTCTGCTGCTCAGTAGGAACATGGCAGAGGCTTTCACTGGCAGTTTACAGGCAAATAGTTTCTGTAACTGCTTAAGACATTGATGATGAAAGAGTCAAGACTCTTCAACTACTGTAACTCTCTTCAACTAAACACATTGTCAGATTTAGATAAAATATTCTCAACACCTTCATGTCCTTATGGAAAAAAGGAGCTTCCTAAAACATCTGAGCATTTTTTTCAGGGAAATCTTTTCATCCTCTCAGTCACTCAATAGTAACAACTACGCTAAGCACCTCTACAATGCTCATGAACAGCAGCTACCCAAGAGAACTCATATTGCCACGTCAAAGGTTGACACATCTTACACAAACCAATTCACCATACAGAAGAGGCTAACTACCGTATTCTGATTTCTTCATTTCTAACAGTGTAGTCCAAACCAACTTCTACTAAACAGCCTCAAATTTCAGCATAGTCACTACAGTGTTTGCATATTCTTCCTTAATGTATCTCAGGTTGACTATGTACTTCACACAGGCATCAAGTAGGCTCCTGGGACAGTCTGCAAACACACTGCCAAGCCACAGCCTGCAAGTATTTCCAAATATGTATCTTGAAATGCATTAATAAAACCGAGATTTGATTATCTGATAGTTATGCCCACTTTTCAATTGTTTGTTTCCACACATGAGTTTACAGAAATTGCTGCTCCCCAAAATTAAAGTGTTAAAACCTAAGGAGGCAGGGAAAAGGGACACATTTGTGATCCAACAAATGTACTGAAAAGGTGGTGTAACTAAGTCCTTTATCTCTCACACATTTGTTCAAAAGGACAAGTTCCTGGTTACTTTAAACTCACAACTGAAAAACAGTGTTGTATGACCTAATCACAAAGCTGTATGATTAACACCACCACACTTAAACCAAGTTACATGGGACTGCTTCAACGTGACATTATTGGAAAATACACATCCTAAAAATAGCCTACAGTATATGGCATATAGTTCTACAGGCTTCTTGCTAAAGAACATATTTTATCAGAATAAAGATGAATGAGATGAAAGTAGTGAATCTGTTATGTGGAAGTTTTCTCTCTGAGGCCAAAAAATAAATGCAGACACTAGGATTTTTTAAGAGTGCCACAATATATCTAGAACTTCTTCCAAGCTATTCCAAATCATTCTGTGCAAGCATTTTGGTAACTGAATCAAATATGTGAAAGCAAACAGCCCAGTGAAGTAAATTAAGAGTAAAAGTGAGAGTACTTAAACCTAGTGGACCAAGTTCCAACATACAGAAGGACTGAAAATTCTCTCAGTAAATTAGTTAGTAAAATCAAAATCATTAGCACAGGCTAACATGCACATAAAATTATATGAGCTAACCATTAAAAAATTACCATGTAAATTAGATATGGGAAAAATAGTAACGGTAATATACTTAAATTACAGAAAAATGTTTTTTTCCAAGAATAAGCCTTGGGTCCAGTTTTGTGGTCCAGTTTTGTTTACACTTTCAATAAACATATGTATCACACTAATGAAAGTTACTAATTACACTGAACCAGGAAGAACTGCACATAAAAGGGGAAAAAATAAAAATAATTTAGTGCCCTCAGAGGTCAGAAGTTCAAAGCTTGTAAGATTCAGGATAATCATGAAACAGGAATTAAGTCTCTAGCTGCAAAAGAATCATAACATACTAAAAGTGAAGAAGAAACTTGAAAAGCAGCAACGCTTAAATGTTATTTAAAGGAGTTGTCATAAATAAAGAAATACAATTTAAGTTTGTCAGATATCAAAAGCTTGGTCTTCCTACACAAAAGCATAAACCCAACCAAATAACAACCACACTTAACAGATGACCCTCAGATTAAATTCAACAAATCATGCATGTGGAATGGTGGTACGGACACCAATAAGCTTGAAGGATGAAAACAAGAGAATGTTGTGCAAAAAAAGCAGACTAAAAAAAATAGCTTGAAGAAAGCAGAAAGGAATGAAAATATACAGATGGAACTGGTGTGTGCATGCAGGTTCCAAATTACAAAGACTATGAAGAATATGCAAAATGGCACAAAACATGGCTTGGAATACTGGCATGAAGTTACAAAAAAGAGCTACTAAATATCACATAAATCCTCCCGCCAGTAAGATGCAATCATTGAAATAATCTTTGAAAGGAAGCCTAATTGTTTTAGAACATATAAAATCTCACTGGCCAAGACAATATTAGAACGCACAAGTCTACAACCCTGCTTTAGCAAGCAGATGGACTAGATAACCTAAATAATTTTTTCAACCCTATCTCCTATGATGATGCTCAGAAGATCTGACAGGCTCATGCACAATACCCTGCAGTCCTACATGTATGTGAGCAAGTACAGTAAAAAGACATTGACATCAATTATGAAGACAAGCACAAAAATATATATATTCCACAACCTCTTTGTAAGGCTACATTTGTTTTGTTTTGTTTTTTAAAGGCACCTCATCCTCTAGCTATTGCCAGCTTTTTAAGAAATCACTTTTCGGTTTGAGCACAAGCTCAATAGGGAGAAGGAAACATCTTTCAATTCACATTTGAACAGCCACTTCTTACATTCCAATTGTAATCAGAATGACAGTCTTTAAAAACAAGCATGCTGGCCTATTAGTTTTTATGTACAGCAATTTAAACAACTGTGACTACATATTGTATTGTGTAAGCAAAAGCACAACATTCATTTCATACTCACACCATTATCCTTTGTATACACAAACTCAAGAGAACTCTTAATACTAAAACATTAAAATGCACCCATGGAGTCTTCCCTTACTAGACACATTTAATACNGTAGTCATCTGTTTCATGGTAAAAGTTCTAATCTTATCTAAGGAAATACATTGCATATCAATATAATGAAGTGACATATCTGAATATTCTGAGCAATAAAAGGTATTCCAGGATATTTTAGCAGTACATATAATGTGTTGCAGGCTCAAACAGCACAGGTCAACCTTTTATTCTAAATAATATACTTGGTTTAAACTCTGAGATCAACTTCAAATGTGGTCCCATCCCCAAATGGCACTCTAAAGACAATACAGTCAAACCTTATGTTGATATCTTTCAATGACTCCTGCTTACAAAGTGTCAGTTTAAAGGTAAAGATTTATTTATCAGTTTCCAGTCTTAACCTCAGGCTGGTATATGAAGAGTTGCACTGGGTTCTTCCCTACTCATATCAGCAATAGGAATCAACTCCAGCAGAAATTCTGCTTTCCATTCCCATCAGACAAAAACACCAACTTCGTGGTTATGAATAGTAATAATTCTGATGATGACACATAATAGGAAAGAATCCACTCACCTTCCTTTAAGAAGGGATAAAAAGACTAACAGATTGGATTAAAAGTTCTTTGTCAAATCAACAGAGAAGCTCTGAATAGATAAACAAAGCACATCTGTTGAGTAATTACGTGAAGCACTCATTCTTCAGGTAACCCAATCAATGGCACATACACCCGTTGAAGCAGACAAGGTAACAAGTCCAAATATGGTGCAGCTGGGAAATATCTCTAGCAGTTGCAGAATCTTTTGAACTGATGGAGCTTTGTATAGTTCCCACATATTCCACTAGAAGGACTCATAAAAAGCATCGGATTTAATCGTCAAATGAAGTATTTCACTGTTATCCTTAATGCCCAGAATGATACCCTTTTTAACAGGAACAGAAAGAGGAGATGAATGCTTGATAGCTAAAATTGTAGGACAGCTTCTTTGGAAAGCTTTGTGACAATTTCTTGTGACAGATCTCCAAGAATAAACAGCATTAAAATCTGAATAAGTTAAATTTGCTACTACACTATACACAGACTGTCAGTCTGTTGTTAATTGGGACTCAGACGAAAGACTCAGTTTCTAGCCATATTCTAATACAGTCTTAAAAAAATTATATAAATTTATTTGCAAACTAAATATTTACTGAGAAACACAGAAGATGTAACAGAAACTTTACTGCACTTTAATTTATGTTAGTCATTTGCCTTCCTTTAACTGCATTTCTCTTAAGCTAGCAGCCAGGTGGCTGAGATTAACTATCTGCTACTGCTCTCTGAACAAGATCTACTTTATTCATACCAAATGGATGACAAAGTGCCTCTCACATGATACAGTAATGAGCATGTGAACTGACTTTGAATCACTTTTCCCAGGTGATCTGAGTACATTAAGATTCCTCAATGAGAAGCATCCTAGGAAGTTTCCCTCTTTTCCTACTCCCTGATGCAATTAGACCCCTTCTTTCCAGTACTCCATTTTATTAATAGAGAATACGTAGACCTA